>PKQL01000148.1:0-50955 GCA_002916455.1 Penicillium sp. CF05
ATATTCATTTCTTTCAGTGTCTTCTGCCATGATCTGTTCCTTGCTCCTTTCTTGCAAGACGTTATATCGCATCTTTTCTTTTAACTAGCATAGCAAACTCCAGGGTTTTACGGTGGTGCGCCATCCCGGTCTTTCTTGTATTTTGCTTTTGATTTTCTTGGCTATAAGGATCCGTTCTCTTTCTGATGTGTAAATGGGATATTCTCAGGGGGAATTACAACTGTATGGGATGAGCCTACCAAATAGGGATTAGAGAATAAAGAATCTCCGACTAAAAGTCCCTTTAGATATTCTTTGCTTTACGCAAGCTTTCTTGATGTATTATCTTCGTCTGTTGAGAGGCCATGTGACATCTGTGTTTGCTCTAACTTCATCTTCTCACTTTCCTTTTGTCTTCAGTCTTGTGTCCTGGTACTAAGCCTATTTAGATAGCCTTGGTTCTCTCTTAACTGACGTCATATTCACATTACCCCGAGAACAAAGCTTCACTTGGCAGGAACGGCCTGGTATGTACAAAGTCCATCTACAACATACCTAGGTACTTTCTCAATCTTCCATCACTCTATCTTTCACTGTTGCAAAGTTCATCTACTTTCTCACTCTTCCATCACTTTGTCTTCACTCTTGTGCCAGTGTTCCTCCAAAATGGCCATGGAAACCCCAACGAAACTCAAAGAAGTCATTGTCGTGACCCCACACTCTCCACCTGTGGCCCGTAAGCGAAAGTTGACACCCTCACCTGGATCGTCCTCTCCGAACAAAATATGTATCCTATCCTCTGATGCCGTGTTCTCGTCGGAGCAGTCAGTTGTCCGTCTGAAGGACTCCTCCCTGCTTGCATCATCAAAGGACCTTTTCCCGTTAGGCGAGGCTACTATCAGTAAGTTTTCGCCAAGTTTACTCTTTTGAATCACATGCTGATTAACTTATTTAGACAGGAGATTCCAGATTAAGACGACGCATGCCCATCCAGAGTCATCAGACGTGCCCAAATCAGAGTCTCAGGTCATTAATCTTCCGCCGTCCCGTCATGTTATTCTACCCTTCAACCTGCGTGAGAAAAGAACCTTCTATAGCAATTCTGCTCAGCTTATGCACTTGTTTCCTAGGACGAAGAGACTTCTATTCGATGGCTATTTCTTGGTGTTTTTGCCCTTGCCCCCGAAGCCATGGCCGCGGACCATTGCCGGCGTTCAACCATACTTTACGACAGACCCGAATGATGATGGCCCAATGCCATCAATGAAGCGTATGAGTAAATCACGTCTTTTTGTAGACGCTGAAGCCGACGTCACCCACCTTCCACCCTCTCAAGTTGATGAGGCATTCAAGCTCGTCTTCAATTTCTTTACAAAAACCGAAATCTCTATCACCCAAGTTCAGTACTGGGGCAATTTTTTCATGATTGTGCTAGAGAAAGAGGACACGGACCTTTACTACAGTTCCCCGTTCGATAGGCAGCTGCAACTGTTTTTATCTGTTTGACAAGGAGGTACGACGACCAACACGAGACCAACTTCCGGCCCGTAGGCTTATAGAACCAACTGGCGATGTTGTCGATAATAGCAAGTATGATATCCTACGTCCCGGCGTTATGTTGAGCTCTGGAACACTTTCTACGACCGGACCTGAATATCTCACTACCTCCGGTGCACTTGTCGAAGACTCTAACTCCGGCGAGCGATATATGACTGTTGATTCCCATGGGTTTCCATACGGCGATAGAGTTTTCCATCCGTGTGCTAGCGATAAAGAGATTGGTCAAGTCATTATGGAGATCACACATACGGACGTCGCGATAGTGAAATTGCATGATGATGTCCCGTTTGTGAATGAGACTTTCGAGAGCCCGCTTGAAGGAAAACGACCTACTAAGTTGCAAAATTTCATCGCTGTCGATAACTTGTGTCCTGGTGACAGTGTCTATATGAATAGCCCATTTGTTGGTTATTCCGAAGGTGTCTGTGGACCTTGGACTCGGGACCGAATTCCCAGTGATGACCCTAGTCAACCTGTATTGACATGGGTTAGAACTCGCTGGTGCTATATGGGTCAAGGATCCACTGAAACTCTCCGAGATGGTGTCTGCGGATCTGCAATCTGGGATAAGGATGGGAACGTTATTGGGTTCTTCCGTTCTGCGCCGGTGTCCGGTCACTTCCTAGACTGGTCTTTGTGTGTCGGAGCTGACCATCTGATTGACCGCGGTTTTCAGGTTGCGAAATAGTTGATTTCCGCCTTGCAACCGCCTTGCTAAGACCTTGATGAACGCACCTACCCATGTATACCTACTCATTGTATCTTAGAACTTGCTTAATGCACCTACGTAATGTGTGCCTACATGTGCTCATTATATCTTAGTATGCCTTGACCAAATTCGGAGTCAACCTCTCAGGGGCGCCCTTTGGAAAGGTTCAACATCACTGCTGGTCGAGTCGCCTTGGAGACGAAATCATAATAAATCTGAGGTCCTTGTATCATGCACCTATGAATCTACTAGTTCCTGTTAGGGGTTTTCTGTTATCCTCATGTATAGATCAACCTTAACTATGTCCAAGAGAACCTTGGAAGGTTCATACCCGCTTACCTAATGGGACGAGTCAACGAGTCATCTGGGGAAGATTCTAGAGTATTGGTGCCTGAGGCATCCACGGCTTGGTCACTGCCAAACATAGAAGAAAGAGTAGAGGTAAGAGCTACAAACTGGGGAGAATTAAGAGTAAGTTCATTCTAAAAATGCAAAAGCAGAAGCAGAAGAGTCTAGAATAATATCCAGAGAGAGCTGCAGGGGTTGCCTGAACGACATGGAAGTTGCTGGATCACCGTAGAAACTCTCCACCAGAAATTTTTGGAAACACAAAAGGAACTGGCCCGCCTCTTCGACTCTTTCTCTCCATCTCTCTCCTCTTTGCTTTGGTTCTTCTCCCCCCCAGAGCTTCTTCTTTTTAATTACTTCACTTTCTTGTAAGATATCATCCCCTTGTTCTTCTCGTCACCGCTTCCAACTTCACCCCCACCTTCCACCGCTTGATCAGACTCTGCATCTGCATCTCTCTGCATATTCCTCAATTGCTAGAAATTGATCCTTTTCTAACTCATCTTTTCAGAATTACAATCCGCCATCATGTCTGAGACCTTCGAGTTCCAGGCTGAGATCTCTCAGCTGCTCTCGCTGATCATTAACACCGTCTACTCCAACAAGGAAATTTTCCTTCGTGAGTTGATCTCCAACGCTTCCGATGCTCTCGACAAGATCCGCTATGAGGCTCTCTCCGACCCCTCTAAGCTCGACTCCAACAAGGATCTGCGCATCGACATCATCCCCGACCTGGAGAACAAGACCCTTACCATCCGCGATACCGGTATTGGTATGACCAAGGCTGTAAGTTTCTGCTCTGAGAGTTGCCTCAAATCACTCTCTTCCCATGTCTATTTGACTGCCAATACTCATGCCAATCTCTTTTTAGGACCTGATCAACAACCTTGGAACAATTGCCCGCTCCGGCACCAAGCAGTTCATGGAGGCTCTGTCCGCCGGTGCTGATATCTCCATGATCGGCCAGTTCGGTGTCGGTTTCTACTCTGCCTACCTCGTCGCTGACCGTGTCACCTTTGTGTCCAAGCACAACGATGACGAGCAGTACATCTGGGAGTCCGCCGCCGGTGGCACTTTCACCCTTAAGGAGGACACCGAGGGCGAGCAGCTCGGCCGCGGTTCCAAGATCATCCTTCACTTGAAGGATGAGCAGATGGACTACCTCAACGAGGCCCGCGTCAAGGAGGTTGTTCGCAAGCACTCCGAGTTCATCTCCTACCCCATCTACCTTCACGTCCTGAAGGAGACCGAGACCGAGGTCCCCGATGAGGAGGCCGAGGAGACCAAGGAGGAGGATGATGAGAAGAAGCCCAAGGTCGAGGAGGTCGATGAGGAGGAGGAGAAGAAGGAGAAGAAGACCAAGACCGTCAAGGAGTCCAAGATCGAGGAGGAGGAGCTTAACAAGACCAAGCCCATCTGGACCCGCAACCCCGCCGACATCACCACTGAGGAGTACGCCTCCTTCTACAAGTCCCTCTCCAACGACTGGGAGGACCACCTCGGTGTCAAGCACTTCTCCGTTGAGGGTCAGCTTGAGTTCCGCGCTATTCTCTTCGTTCCCAAGCGCGCTCCCTTCGACCTGTTCGAGACCAAGAAGACCAAGAACAACATCAAGCTCTACGTTCGCCGTGTCTTCATCACTGACGATGCTACTGACCTCATCCCCGAGTGGCTCAGCTTCGTCAAGGGTGTCGTCGATTCCGAGGACCTTCCCCTCAACCTGTCCCGTGAGACTCTCCAGCAGAACAAGATCATGAAGGTCATCAAGAAGAACATCGTCAAGAAGACCCTTGAGCTCTTCGTCGAGATCTCCGAGGACCGTGAGCAGTTCGACAAGTTCTACCAGGCCTTCAGCAAGAACATCAAGCTCGGTATCCACGAGGACGCCCAGAACCGCCCCACTCTGGCCAAGCTCCTCCGCTACCAGTCCACCAAGTCTGGTGACGAGCAGACCTCGCTCGCTGACTACATCACCCGCATGCCCGAGCACCAGAAGAACATGTACTACATCACTGGCGAGTCCATCAAGGCTGTTGCCAACTCTCCCTTCTTGGATACCCTCAAGCAGAAGAACTTCGAGGTTCTCTTCCTGGTTGACCCCATTGATGAGTACGCCTTCACCCAGCTGAAGGAGTACGACGGCAAGAAGCTCGTCGACATCACCAAGGACTTCGAGCTCGAGGAGACCGAGGAGGAGAAGACCCAGCGCGAGACTGAGGAGAAGGAGTTCGAGGAGCTCGCCAAGGCCCTCAAGAACGTTCTCGGCGACAAGGTCGAGAAGGTTGTTGTCTCCTCCAAGCTGGTTGGCTCCCCCTGCGCCATCCGTACCGGCCAGTTCGGTTGGTCCGCCAACATGGAGCGTATCATGAAGGCCCAGGCCCTCCGTGACACCTCCATGTCCTCTTACATGTCTTCCAAGAAGACCTTCGAGATCTCTCCCAAGTCCTCCATCATCAAGGAGCTTAAGAAGAAGGTTGAGGCCGATGGCGAGAACGACCGCACCGTCAAGTCCATCACCCAGCTGCTCTTCGAGACCTCCCTGTTGGTCTCTGGCTTCACCATCGAGGAGCCCGCCAGCTTCTCCGAGCGCATCCACAAGCTCGTCTCCCTCGGCCTGAACATCGACGAGGACGAGGCCGCTCCCGCCGCCGAGGCTGCTGCTCCTGCCGAGGCTACCGGTGAGAGCACCATGGAGGAGGTTGATTAGATGAATTCAGTCAACTCGTTTTTTGCTAATTTTTAAGTCTTACGGGAAATGGGAAATGGGATACGACCCTCTGATGTTTTTATCTTTTCATTTTTATGTGTTCTACAATAGGAACCGGTATCTTTTTATATTTCTCTTCAGGACCAGTAGACTAGTGTAGTGTGTTATTGTAGACTTTAAGCCGTCGTACCTGTACAGCACCATACATATATAATCATAGATGACATGACCTCTCAAGACACTGCCATTTACAAGCTTCATCTCATTATCCTGTTGGATCTCCCTCTCCAAACATCATATTATTGCACATTTTAGCAGACCACACATTTGCCCTCACAATCCTTATTTATATTTCCAAGGTTGATCAATGAAAATTAAGTAATAATAAGTCACCAACCCCCATATCCGTCAAACTGAATGGACCCCAGTCTATACCGAGTCAAAACAGCTCTAATTTAGCATAAGGTTAGTAACGATATATATCTATAATTATCTATACATTACATCAATTGGGCGCGTAACTCAGTTGGTAGAGTGTTCGCTTTGCATGCGAAAAGTCCAGCGTTCGAATCGCTGCCCGTCCATTTCTTTTTTTTTCTTTTTCACTTTTGGTCGCAAGCCCAGCACTAACTTGGCAGTTTTTCTATAAGAATTAATATTCAATATCATCTTTTTGGTCAATTACATTATTTCCACATTGTTTATTAGCTAGTAGCTTGTGATGGAAGGGTTTCATTTATTTGCTGAGAATCTGGAATTCAGAACCGGCAACCCAGCTGATATATGTATCATATCCCACGTGGGTACTATACCATGAGAAGAACATGACAGAACCACGTCCAAGAAGCATGTCGTTTTATCAAGCTAGGTGTTTCCAGGTCGTATTGTCTATGCTACTCACAAGTGGCGGCCAAGAACATCCATAGATCTCTTCCTAGCTCCCACCATAGCAGGTACATATATAGGTATGATACAGTGGTACATTGTACCCACATATTATACAGCCTTTGGTCCAATACTCAACTGAAAACAAAAACAAAAACATACAACAGCATGTCTAAGGTGGTGACCACCTAGCGCCCACGGTTCGAGCGTGGGCGGCTCGCCGCTCTACTCAGCCCTCTTTATTTTACGACGGTGCACATGTTCCATGGTAGCCATATTAGTATATTAGTAACTGCGATTATCGTCATAATTAATAATAGAACCCAAAATACAGGGCATGCTCAAGGCCGTTTGGGAGTTTCTACCTCTTCAGCTGCGAAAATGATGTCCCTCCAAGATGTTCTTCCTCCAACTACACGGAGATACAGATATGAGGGGTATCATCAATGTCTTAGAGTTTTGGAACAAGAGCCCGAGAGATTGGAACGTGAAGAAGTTCCACTCGGATGCGCATATAACCCGTATTCCATTATGGATATTGACGAATGCTCCTTCCTTAAGTGTTTTGTAAATTCGGGAGATAAACTACTGATGCCATCATGGGAAAGCTACGATCATATCACTCAGTCCGCTCTGTTAAAAATGGAGTCTTCAGCGCACGCCGTTGCCGCCGGTGCGTTTAACACCATCTTCTCTGCCTGGGCCAGAAGAGTGGTCGACCCCCTTCTCTCCCCCACAAGTACGAGAACTGTCCGCGGCCAGGCCCGAACCAAGAAGGCCGACATCTCTTGGAGCCCAAGAGAGATGTCAAATGGCCGATTGCATAAGTGGCCAACTTTCGTTGGCGAGGTTGCGTGGTCGGAGCGTCGCACCAAGCTCCAAGATGACATCAGGCTCTGGCTGGACGATCCAGATAGTGCCGTTAATGCTGCCATCACCATCAGTGTGCTACGCGAGAAGATAATGGTAGAGAGCTGGAAAAGGGGCTATGACAAGGCTCCATCACCCAACCAAAAAATTGAAATTTTCCGAAACCTCCTTCCAGGCCATCCTCGGGTCAATGGCCAGCTAGAGATACAATTTTCGGATGTCTTCTTGAGAAATAAGAGAGACGGGGAGCGCAATTTCCTTCTGACGGCATCAGATATGGAGGAGCTCGCAAGCCACATCTGGAAATACCAATACCCAATTGGCTAGAAAGATAGCTCCCGCTAAGGCCTAGTAAAGGGCTTATGACACCTAGATGGGCGTGGACTCATTCTCTCCTTCTTACCCGTCATTCCTTTGCTCTATACCTCGCGTCATTCTTTTGTTCTAGTCTTCGAATCATTGCCTTCTTACTATCCATAACTTTTTGCAGTCATTCTTCATCATGACTAGAATAGTTTGATAAACCCAAGGTTACTGTAATAACATCTATTAGATATCACTGGTATACCCTCTGAGCAGGTCCCTATAGTTGCTAATGGTGACCGCAGGAGTGTCTACGATAGATACCTAAATAAATAGTCCAGATAATAAACCAAGGTTCACGGCGAAGAGAAATCAGAGGAACGATAGGGTAGAGTAGACCTTGAAGTCGAAAGAACATTAATCAACACAAAGTTAGTTAAAGGGTAATTGAAAGCGATGGATACCAGACCTTAGCTAGCGCTAGGCACGAAATGACAATGCTCATTTTGTATTTGAATTTTGATATGCACGCACGTGTATGCGGAGGCAGCCGCTCACTAGGTTAACTATGCTTCGATTATTTCTCATATATGAACGCTTATCAACATGGTCGGGGCTATTCGTGGTTCATCTTCAATAGAACCATATGAAGGGAAGAAACAAGACGAAACGAAACGAAGCGCAAAGTAACGGGATCAGGAAACTATACATAGTATCACGTTTTTTAAAAGATTTTGTTCATCTCACTGGGATGGGGGTTAGCTGGTCAAGAAGAGATTCTCTCTGATCATACCCAGGTAGGAGGGAAGAACACGTCAGCGGTTCAGACGTGCGCAGGATATTCAGGGCGTTCAGCTGAATGGGATGAAGGGACTGAATATCAGAGTGCCACATAGAGATACAAAAAAAAAGCAAAAACATACAACAGTGAGGATTCGCTGGTGGTCACCCACCCAACTACTAACTCACCGGCGTGTGGCTTAAGTACGGCTGAGCGGACGGGAAGCCCTGTTTTCCACACCCTATGGTCGTATGTAATTAAAATAGTCTGAGTGAGAAATATAGAATACAATCATATAACGATGGAATGGAAAGGTGAGTGCTATACACAGAGTGAAAAGCTGGGGTCGGTAATAATCAACTGGAGAAGTGTGATGTCGGAAGTGAACCGATTATATGAAAGGATTCAAATGACCATCGCGAATAAGGAATAAGTATTCGATCAAAAGAAAACCATTATAGATAAACGTGGCCGTTAAATGCTAATAGTAGCCGATAAGTATATTATAAGTTAACTAGTCAGTCACTGTCTCTAGGTCTCCTGTATAGGGGCAATTTTGTGGATGTAGCCATCGTTCTGTGTAGGCCTTACATCTGAACTACCGACAGCGTTTAATTTTATTTAGTCAACATATTCTAATACGCTATATTTCTATGGGTTTGCTCCTTTCATGTTCTTATGTATATCACAGAAGTCCAAGTATTTAAAAAGATAGCTGTGATATTTCAATACTCGGATATAGTGCGAATAGTTATTGTAAAAGCAATTTGAAATTAGTGTCTTGGTAGTCAATACTACCCATTTCTTCCTCCATCAATTTGAAAACTGAATAAATTCAAATAGCAGGAAATCAATATAATAACTCTAGATTCAAGGGAAAGGTGCTGAAACCTAGGTGATTCAAATCAATCCCGGAGCTGACAAAAGCAAATTTGCGGGCGTCTTCGGTGACAACTTCTTCAAAATCGGATCCAATGTACTCTTGAGGTCATTCCAATCATCAAGTATGCTGGGTTCATCTTGATTCTCAAACATATCCAGGGCAAGCCCTTGTTCATGAACCCGATCAAATTTGGTCACCCTTCGGTGCAGGGCTTGGAATGAGCTTCTGATCAGCTCTATCTCCGATTGCGCGGCTCTATATCTCTGTAGATACTTTGCATATGGGCCGAATAGTAAATGAAAAATGGTTCGAAGAGTCGTATTCCAGAATTCAATGTAATCTTCGCAATGATCATATGACAGGTGTGCTGGATGAAAGCCATGGACGACATGCGCTGTATGTGTCATGTGGCTGAATTGAGACACGGTGTGAAATTCTGCGCCGTTCATTGATGATCTTAGATCGCCAATCTTAGTGTGGCTGAATGAAGCCCAGAGGGTTTTCCTCGTTTTTCTCGAAGGGTTGAAGCATTGGCATGAAAGAATAATGGGGAGCTTGAACTCATGAATAAAATCAAGAGTTAGGTTGAACATATCCTGAATGGCTTGTGGACTCTCATCAGGGTGTTCTTCCAACCATGTGTCAGTCAACATGGGAAACAAGTCTATAACGATTATGTCGTCAAGATTAAACCCGTTATTGTTCAAGACTTCTTGAAGCCAATACAATGAATCAGTTTCCGCGATCATTTCCTCGAATTCGAGCTCGTCGTTCTTTGGGTTTTGAAGCAAAATGCAGGGGAAATCGCGAATCCCACACAACAGTCTTTGGAAATTTTCAAAGCCTTTCTGGGGTAGTTTGTATTTTTGTCGAAGATTTTTAGCCCGGTCAAAGAATGGATCATTTGGATGAATTCGTTCGACGGTTCTCTGTGTACGAAGAGCAGGTTGGATTATTTTGTCCAATAGCTCTTCCAGYGAGTCTGGGTGTGAAATAAAAGGGTTGAGAGTCTTGAAACTGTTGATGAGAACATCCGTCTGGTCGGCCATGTTGGCTTAGAACAAGCGAAATACAAAGAAGTGAGATAAACTTGGAGTGAGACAGGAAATACCTAGTCTTCCGAGCCTTATATATTTCCTTCAGAGTAAGCGTACTAAAGAGCGCTTATCATATGGCTCGGTGCCAACCTTGGAATATTGCATACTATTCTTAAACACAGCCCCTTATTTCCATGCAGTTGGTGTGGCTATATTATTAGCAATTAACTAGTGTTAGTCCTAGTGATTTTTGTATTTACTATCGTCTATCGTTCTTCCAATCGTCCAAGGTTCCTAGTGAGGCTTAACATATACAACATCTGAATATTATGTATGATTGGCTGGGTTACCCTCCACTTACGTAGCCAACAACTGTGCAGCACAAGGCACAGTCGTTGACTCGGGAATGGTAGGGCTACATTGCAAAGATAATATGCCTTGGTATATATTATATTATAAAGCGTCTAATGTTGGAGATAATCGAAGCCGGGCACAAACCTTGGAACCAATAGGGCGAGCTAACAAGCATCTAAACCAACCTTGGAAGCCTGGCGCATGGGGCTGTGTGCCTGGGCAAATATATGCAAAGATATATAAGCGCCTACTTTGCAAACGCGCAGAGCCTATCAGCTGAGCTGGGGTAAGCTATAATTGGTCTGCCCCCTAATATGACACCCTATAGAAAATGCTAGGCAATCTATATGAAACTCTAGAAAGATTAAAGCAGCCGTACGTGGCTTTCGTTCCTTTCCTAATCCCGAGACATTCTATAATTGCGCTCTTTATTCCCCCAGTTTTAGCATAGCTTTTGTAGTTTTTGGCTCCCAATTTATGCTTCGCCCAGCCTAGGAGTAGTTAAAACCAGTCGATGCGCACTTGGATTTATTTTGATAAAAAAAAAAAAGAAAAATAGCGACAGATCGGTTGATGTACACTAAAAAGATGAAAAGAGTGTTCATATTTCTCGTACATTTTTATTTTAAATGGTCAATTACCAAAATGCCCTGCATGATTAGGCGCTCTATGCAGGTAAGTGCATGGACCGCAGGGCTTAGACTTGGCACAGTCTCAACATCTCTTCCGAGCGGTTGTCCTGTAAGTATAGACGAAGCCTTGATGTAGAAAAGCCCCAGCAATGGATGGATACTGTGTGTGATACTGGGCATATGTATTAAGGCAGTAATGTGGTCAAATGCTTGAATAAACCAAGAGCCACTCGAGCTTGTTGAGAGTGGGTGTGGAGGAGGGTATATTCATGTCCGAAAGTGTTCGCCAACAAAGACATTATAAAGTGATACACAAAATCAACATATGGTGGAAAATCAATCATGTCTCCTATATTTCGAACTTACCTAGGTAGGTTAGATATTACATATGTGTAGTTACCTATACCCTCTTGGATACCCTCTTTATGTTGATTTCCCAGTCCTCTACGACTGACGTCATCTGACATCAAGCATATTTCACAATTGCATCAATATCGTTGATGAATGATTTCGATATAATACAACGATATTATTTTTTTGGCTCATTCAGCCCATTCCCACTATCATCATGCCAGCCACAATCAGAGCAAAGTTCCTGCCTTTTGGAGCTCGCAGACCTACCTTCATCCGGTCTCTACGTGTCGAGCAGCGTGGATTTGCCCAAGCCGCAAAACCCGGGAGCATACCTGCAGTCAGAATTCGATCGCTGTAAATTCGAAACAACGTTGAAGCTAACCTGGGCTGGGATCAGGAAAATGATACGCCTTTCACAATACCCATTGCGGAAGAGAGCTTTCGAACATACAATTTCGATCCGCCGCCATATTCCGTCGAAACAACGAAAAACCAACTCAAGCAGCTTTATCGTGACATGACAACAATAAGGTTCGTATTCGTCCTGGGGCAGAGCCCACTCACTTACACATGCTGATATGTTCTGAAGACGCATGGAGCTAGCTGCCGATCAATTGTACAAAGAGAGAAAGATCCGTGGCTTCTGTCACCTATCAACTGGACAAGAGGCAGTTGCAGTCGGGATCGAGCACGCAATCAGCAAAGAAGACAAACTTATCACCGCATACCGCTCCCACGGGTTCACATATATGCGCGGCGGTACAATCAGATCAATCCTCGGCGAACTCCTCGGTCGCCGGGATGGGATAGCGCATGGGAAAGGTGGATCGATGCACATGTACTCCAAAAGCTTCTTTGGTGGAAATGGTATCGTAGGTGCGAACGTGCCATTGGGGGCTGGCATAGCGTTTGCCCAGCAGTATGACGAGACAGGTAATGTCACAATTAATCTGTATGGCGACGGAGCCGCGAACCAAGGACAGGTTCATGAATCCTTTAATATGGCGAAGTTATGGAATCTCCCTGTCATGTTCGGCTGCGAGAGTAAGTCTCTGCTATTTTCCCTAGTTGATTTCATTCCTCTAACTGCAAAGGCGAATATAGACAACAAGTATGGAATGGGTACGTCTGCCGAAAGAGCTTCTGCCATGACGGAGTACTATAAACGGGGTCATTACATCCCTGGTCTTCGGGTGGATGGGATGGACGTTATAGCTGTAATGGCTGCAGTCAAACATGGGCGTGATTTCGTCAAAAGGGGCAATGGTCCCCTCGTCTATGAATATGTCACTTATCGATTCGCCGGTCACTCTATGTCCGACCCTGGAATTGCCTACCGTACTAGAGAGGAAATGCGAAGAAACCGTGCAAATGATCCGCTTACATACTTGAAGGCGAGGTTGGTGGACTGGGGCATTGTGACGGAAGATGAAGCCAAGAATATGGAAAAGGAAGTGAAAAGGATCATCAAAGAGGAAGTCGAAGATGCCCAGAAGATGCCCGCTCCGGAGGCAAGACTTGATGTTTTGTTTGAAGACATCTATGTACCCGGAAGCGAACCTGCGCAAAGGCGAGGCAGGACAGTTGATGAGACTTGGTATTAGGGATGAACACCACAGTACTGCCAGGCCCATAAAGACCCAGAATCAGCTCAAAATAGGGCCTTCCAATCAAACAAAGGAGTGTCGAGTGGAGCGATAGATTCGAGATGAACCTGTTTCATAGTTCAAGTTAAAGATCGCCAATTTCCTGAATAGCCAGGGTTGTGTTATAGATATCTCCTTCAACATGGGCCATAATTGCTGTTCCCTGCAAATGTAACGTGTAAATGTACACTTTCTAGAGTAAACAAATGATTCGCCACTAAGGAGGTAGACTTCCAATAATCTTTTCTATAGGAATTCTCGATAATAGAGTATTCAGCAGAAAATTCAGTTATTTCTATTCATCAATGTACATATAATATCGCGTTTCTCGGCTAGCATCAAGAAAAGAAAAGTAGACCGCAATGTAGAGCAAGGACAAAGGTCCAGCGCATACGTCACAGATGCACCTGTCTCTGCAATATCGAGTCAAAGAAGTGGCTATCTGCTATGTTTTGAGCACATCGCGCGTGATTTGCCAACCAAGGGGCGAGTTGCTCGGAAAGTCATGGAGATTCTATAGGAATGTCTTTAGTTTTCTTCAGGATATCATAATCCGCAAGACCTATCGCCTAGAAACCACCTGGCCCATCTTCGAACCCATCACAATGTGCTGGGCCGTCAGCACATAAGGGAACCCGTTCTGCTTCGCTTTCCCCATCCACTGCAGCATATCCATCGTAGGAAGCGACGCCCATACAGGATCAGCACTAACAGCAGCAGTCGAACCTTTGATATCGAACCGTTCGTTGGGGGTGTATAGCACAGTCCTGAAGACAGGCGCATTGTTATCGATATCTTGATGCCCGTTCAGAATAGCTTCGGATGCTGTCGCGATGAACCCGGTCGTCTGACTGAGATCCATATGACCAGTTGTACCCTCGAGATCGGGCCGTGCACCAACGCGTTGGGCACATTCGATAAAGTGTTGTAGGACGATGGAATCGACCGTGTACGTCGTGTCCGCCGATGCTGCGCTTGGCCGGTGGATATGCACCGGTAACTTGAACCGTTGGAACAAATTGTGAAGGAACTTTTCCGCCGCCCATTTGCTGGTCAAATAGCCATCGTGGACATCCCCGGAAGCTATCTTATCCGCGTGGTCGGCGATAGCGCCGGACGAGAAGAAGTGAAGCGGCACGCGGCGCGGAAGGCACAGACGGGCAATGTCACGGACGGACTGGAAGTTGACGGCCCTCAGTGCCTGGTAGTCATCCCAGAAGGACCGATTGGCGGCACAGTGCACCACGATGTCAGCATTGTCGGACAGATAGCTGATCTCATCGGAGGTTAGACCAAGATTCGTCTTGTCAAAGCTGCAGGAGATGGCGATGACTTTCTGGGATTCGCTGAGTAGTTTGGTCTTGTCACGGACGAGGCAGATGATTTTGGACACCCGGGGGCTTTCAAGAAGAGATGGGAGGAGGTGACGGCCAATATACCCAGTTGCGCCCGTCAAAACTACCGTCATTCCGTCATTTCGAGCAGATGTCATGGCACTCCCTGCGAAATCAGTCCACGATGCTGGCACAGACGTCTCAGCCTCCCAGTCGACCACATTGGCACTGGTATCCTCCAGAAGGCGAGCCATATCACTCAATGTACTCGAGTTCATGAGATCAGCGAGTCGTGGCGAGAACGTAAAGGCTTCCTTGAGGCGGCGTTGGAGTTTGACAAGCAGGAGCGAGTTCCCTCCGACATGGAAGAAGTCTGTCCCTGCGCTGATGGTAGCACTGGATGATGGCAAGACCACTTTCCACTGTTTGCAAAGTTTCTCTTCTTGGTCATTCATCCGACCTGGCTCAGAGGGGCCCGAAGTCGCAATGTCCGGCAGATGAATATTGTAAAGAGCCTTGCGATCGGTCTTTCCATGTACGTTCATCGGGACACTGTCAATAGGAATGTATAACGAGGGTCGCATGTAGTTGGGAAGGGGGAGTGCTGCTTTGATGGCCGTGAGAAGCTTGTTGCTGGACTCCTCGCCCTGCGATGAAAGAACAACATAAGCCACCAAGAATTTGTCAGCCTCTTCCCCGTGGATGGCGACAACTGCTTGAGAGACGTTGCCGTCTGCAACTTTTAGAATAGCATTCTCGACCTCTCCCAGCTCGATACGAATGCCACGAAGCTTGACTTGATCGTCACCGTTGATCCGACCCTCATAAATGAGAGTGCCGTCGTTATTCAGACGTCCACGGTCACCGGTCCGATATAGTCTGTTCCATCCGTGCTCCCTAGAGCGTGTGTCCTGCAAGTTGCTGGGGACGGGGATGAACTTCTCGTTTGTGAGCTCTTCTTGTCCGAGATATCCCGCCGCCACTCCAGGTCCGCCGACGACAATCTCTCCGGGGACACCAATTGGGAGAGGCTGCAGCGCTTCATCTAAAATGTAAACAGAGTAGTTGGGAAGCAGACTTCCGACCGGAATTGGTTGTTCAGTATCAGCGAGCGCGAAATCGATTTCGCCTTTGGTAAGTGCAATAGTGGCCTCCACAGGCCCATAGAAATCGAAGAGCCTCAGGCTACTCGAGTTCAAATCCCGGAAACGTCGAATAATGGACTTTGGCAAGGCTTCGCCACCGACAAGAGCCCATTTCCAGGAAGAGCACTGAGAGAGAATGTCCGACCCCGCGTCGAACCACATACCGTATTCGGTTGGGGTGGCCAGGGTATGAGTGACCCCCTCTTGCTTCATGATCTTGGTGATTTCATACGGGTCCCCACGATTCTCGGACGAAACCACACAGAGGGTTCCTCCGTTGGCGAGAGCCGTGAAGATCTGATGCAATGAAAAGTCAAAGCTGAGGGCGATTTGTTGGAGGACCACGACTGGGCCCACGTTCCAGTCCTTTTCGACTGCTTCGGCATGAGTCGCAAAGCAAGAATGGGGTAGTACAATGCCCTTGGGAACACCCGTTGATCCGCTGGTGAACAAAATAGCCGCAGTGGACTCTGCCCGGGCCCTGTTGGATACTTTGGCATCGCAGTTCATGTGAATATCAGACACATTGACGAAAGCTGCCCGTGCCGCCTGAAGATCGGGCACTCGAGCCTCTGTCGAATTATCGTGGAGAATAACTTGCGGGCGGGCAACATCAACAGCACCTGCAAGCCGTGGCAGGCCATTCTTCAGATCTAGGGGAACATACGCTGCCCCAACACGGAAGATGGCGAGTAGCGAACAGATCCAGTCAGCGCCTGGCTCTTGGAACACGGCAACACTGCCGCCATCAGAGACGTGGTCAAGGAGGGTGGCAGCGATCGTGTTGACCCGGTCGGCCATCATGTTATACGTGAGCGCCTGCCCATGTCCATCCTTGATGGCTATGACGTCGGGGTGTGCATCCACCATCGCATCGACGCGGTGTGCGACCGTAGCTGGCCATTCAGGGTCCAGTTCCCGGCCTATATAGTGTTAGCCATAATCTCACTAATAAACCTCGGGTGTAACAGACCCTTTCCCAAAGCTAGCGCATCATAAATATCCTTTCTCGACCACAGCGGAGGCGACAACATATCGACCTGATCGGCAGGCGCTTGTGTGGCCAGTTCAATGAGATTGACGAAAGCACCAAGCAGCAACTCGGCTGCTTCCTTGGAATAGAGAGCCTCTTGCACCTTCAAAGCGACAAGCGACTCTCCAGCGACGGTATCAAGCACCTCCAGTTGCAAATCATACCCTGTAGCGGCATTGTTCCACGAAAGCTCGGCGTCGCAACCGGCGAGACGCGACTTCTCGTGGTCGCCCAGCCGGTAGTCCATGAAGATTTGGAAGATCGGGGTGTACATGGCAGAACGGTCGATCCCGAGTTCATTCACAAGAACATCGAATGGCACTCTAGAGTGCTCGAGAGCCGAATACACTTTGTTCCGGGTGAGTTTGATGCATTGGTCAAGCTTGGAAGAGTCCACCCGACTGAACTTGAGCGGCAGCAGATTCACGAGGCACCCGATCGTGTTGATGGAATCTTTATCCACTCGGTTCGAGTCCGCAATTCCGACAAAGAATTCATCCGTCTCGGGAAGCAGGCGAAAGACGAGCGCTTGAAGAATAGTCAGGTAGAAATGGAAATTTGTGCTGTGAAGCTTGCGGGCAATTTGCTTGACCTTGCTAGCTAACCCAGCTTCCAGCCGGGTCGACGCACGATGGTGCCTAAATGAATGTTATTTCTGAAAATTCTCAACTCGAGTACATTGTCAAACTCACCGGTAGGTGTCCAGAATCTTCCGCTTTGAGTGATGCGAGAACGAGAACGGCTCAATCGCACTCGGACTGTCACGGACGATGCGACGGAAGAAATCGATGTCAGCCTGCAATAGGCCAGATTCGTAATCTTCTTTCTGTCTCGCAGAAAACTCTCGGTATTGCGAGGCATCCACGAGTTGAGGAAGAGCTTTACCATTATACAGATTGTCGAGCTCCGAGAAAAGTATGTGCATACTTTGTCCATCGAGGGCAATATGATGACAGCCGATGAGGAAGTAGTGGACGTTATCGGAGAGGGTAAGGAGCATAACTCTGATAGATCCCCAGTCCTCCAGATCATATTCATGATTCTGCAACATCTCTAGTTCGTCGGCTGCCTCGGCATCGGAGTATATGCGCTTGGTCTCCAATTTGAGGAGAGGGCGAGAGATGATCTCTTGCATTGGTGTGCCAGCGTCCCCATCCGACCAGTAGTATCTAGTACGCAGACCCTCGTGTCGCTGAGCCACTGTGTCCAGAGCTCGCTCAAATGCCGCCACTCGGAGCGGACCCGCCAGGCGCGCAGAAGTCGAAAAGTTGAACTGGGTCTTGTCCTTCAAGAAGTGATGGAGAAACCAGAATCTGGCTTGCCCAAAGGACATAGGCTCGCTCATAAGACGGGAAGACTGGATTACCAAGTCTCGTTGCGATAGGGCCAATCTATCTGTGCCCCCCAGTTGCTTGGATTCAAGGGACACGTCTGGAGTCAGCAGCTCGACGGATGATGTCTCGCTTTCACTAGGAGTCTGCAATGGCGAGTAGTTAGATGCAGAGTCGCTAGGTGTCTCAGATATGGCACGGTTGAAGATGGGCTTTTCGGGTGGCGGCGGCGACGAGCTGGGGGTGTCATCGTGGCTCTCCTCTGCAGAAGTGATAGACGCTGGTATCTTGGAAACCGCCAGTTGGAGGAGGTCGGATATAGAGCTGCCGCCGAGGATCTTCAAAACCGGAATATCAACCTCGATCTCTTTCAAAAACCACGAGCGGATCATGACAGCCACAAGTGAGTCCAGTCCCTGCTCCACAAGGGGTGTTGAAAGATTGATATCATCTTCAGCTGAGATCTGGAGAACCTTTTTGAGATTCACCAGGAAGGAATCTATTGTACAGTTAGTCAAGCTGTGAGTCGTTTTCAATCAGTGACTTACCTTCGACAATCTCGTAGATGGCCTCTTCGCTTGTCACTCCCTGCAATTGTACCCTGACCTGGGCGGCAGCCCTACTACTGCCGACGTTAGACCCTTCTTCCGCGGTCAGGATGTAATGGGAGAATTTGATGTCTCTGGTATGGGTCTCAGGGATATCCAAGTCGGGCGACACGTAATTAACACCTGACACAACCTCAGCCTCATCAAGCGAGTCCGGGCGACCGGAGAGAACAGCCTCTGCAAAGAGTGTCCAGAAGTCCTGCTCGGAGACATTATTGTAGCCGAGTGTAGTGAAATACTCAAAGTCAAAGTTAGACTCTTGGGCGGCATAGCCAATACCATGGACAGCCGGGATCCCCATAGCGGAGCCAGGGACGCCTCTCTTTTTGCGCTGATACATGAGGGAGGTCATGAACGCGTTCGCCGCTGAGTAGTTGCTCTGTCCGCTGAAGCCGATGGCTGCGGTGATGGAGGAAGTGACGATGAAGAAGTCCAGCGGCGTGTCATAAAACAGTTCATCCAAGAGTTTGGTGCCTTCGACCTTTGGTTTGATCACTTTGAGGAACTGCTCGTGGGTCATGTTTTCGAAAACGCTGTCTTGAAGGATCATGGCACCGTTGATGACGCCCCCGACAGCGGGCATGGTGCGGCTTATCTCTCGGTAGCAGGCCCAAAGGGACCTTCGGCTTGTAATATCCCTGTCTTTTGTTAGTTGATAATATGAAGGGAGAAGGGAATTTAACTAACAGCGGCAATGTTCTGACTGTAGCTCCTTGCTGCGCCATCGCCTCAACGAAACTCGGGTTGACCTTTGGAGACCGACTACTCATGACAAAGTACTTGGCTCCGTGGGAAACCATCCATTGGCACAAGGACTGACCCAGCTCGCCAGCTAGACCAACGAAGAAATATGTTCGGTCCGGTCTGAAAATGATGCCAGAATCGATCGGCCGAAATTTGACGGGAACAGATTCGATCGACCAGTCAACCACAGTCAAAGGCTCAAACACGGAATGTTCGGATACTTTGGTAAGGGGAATGGTGATAAACTCTGTAGGATGTGTTGCAGTGTCAATTGCTTGCTGAAGAAGCTGACTGATCATGTCACAGAAACGGGGATGGGGATCAGTGGTATCATTGCTGAGAAGAGAATTTCGCTTGATGCGGACGCACTGAGATGGGAGGCACTTATCGATCAGCTCGGATAAGGCATCTGCTTCAGCGCTTTGGGAGAGATCGGCGTAGACGGAGACATCGGCAGGGAGGAGCTGCCTCAATTTATGCCGTGAGAGCCTGGGGTGGATATAGAAGCTGTCGGGAGTATATGAGTTGTCCTGGCTGGTGACAAAAACAGTTTTCACACTCAGTTCTTTTGCCCCATGGAGAAGATAAGATCTAAAAGCCTCGTCTGCCTCCCGCACCAGAAGCACTCCATTATTCGGCACAGAGCTCAGAACCTCCTTAGCCAAGATATTGGCAGCGACGGAGGTAAGGAAAGACGACGGGCTAGGATCTATGGCATGGCTTGCGACTGGTACACACCACTTTGATGGCAGAACTGCTGGGGACTGAGCGGAGGATGAAAGTGCGACGACTGTCTCAGAGGAAGAAGTCACACCGTAGATCAGACGGAGGAAACCAGCACTTCCAATCTTGAGAGATTGCAATGAGGAGAGTGTGCTGCGAACTGTAACAGATTCCAACGATGAGGCTTCGGCAATTGGCAGTGGCGAGACTTCTTGGACGTCAAATGTCGCTCCATTCTGGATCATCTGTATAGTCGCCTCTCTGGGGTTGATCTCTTTCGTTATGGTGCGTCTTTGGGAGTTGTAACGCTGGTTCTTTTCAGTGCTGGGCAAGAGTCTTGGAATGAGCATGCGCTGATCGTGCATAACAACCTCAGGCTCCGAGGACCATAGAAAGGCTTCGTTTTCAGATCGCCATTGCCTCAGAAGATGATGTCGAATCAGCGCTTCAGACAGCACCTTGGTCGTTGAATTATCGATGGATTCAATGTCGAGTAGTTGAAGATTGATTTTCGGATTTTCGGTCTTAACCGTCCGCCCAATTCCCACCAGCATCATGGAATATGGTTCATCTGCCCTGCAGCCTCGGGAAACCAAGATCAAAGTTCCCGCTACATCGAACATTCTCTGTAAGCTGGTGAACTTCTGTGGCGTCAATGTCTTCATAAGTGGCTCGTCGAGATCAGTCAGGCAGAGAATGCTTGCCCCAAGAGGTACCGCGGAGCCAGAGGCCATCAACTCTTCAAGAGTTTCAAATACCATGACCTCGGCGAACATAGAAGATAGATTAGCCATAACAGCTTCCACGAGATTGAAGACTGGTAGTGTCGTGCCGCCGATAATGACCAGGGTGCCCAAATTATCCCCGGTCGACAATGAAAGAGGGTTGCGGAGGAGAGCGACTCGATCGTCAATAGCCTGGGAAACAAATACCGTCACGGGAAGAGACACGCTGACATCAGGTGTCATAGTGTCAATGCCCGAGAAGCCCGTTTTCCGGAGCACAGAGTCCCACTGAGGTAGCGTCAAGCAGGGACCCCACGGTCGTCCAGTCTCCGCAGCCACCCACCAACCTGGGAGAGTTCCCACGGTCATACCACTGAAGAGAAGTTCACAATTTGTCACCTCTAAGGTGAGCAAGTAACCGCCTGGTTTCAGCAGCCGGCGGACATTTGCCATGGACTGCTCCATGTCGGCCGAAACATGCAGAACATTGGCGGCAATAACGACATCATACTGGCCTTCGGTAAATCCCTGCTCATTTGGTGGGAATTCAGTGTTGAATGTCTTGAAGATCATACGGTTAGAATAGTCCTTGAAGCGCTCCTCGGCTTCAGGGAAGAATCCACTGGACACGTCAGTGAAAGTATAGGTTCCAAAAGCCGAGCCGACTTCAGGCAAAATTGTCTTCGTCGATGCGCCCGTGCCAGCTCCTACAGAAAGTCAGCTATGTCGCTAGAGGCCAATGTAATAGGAATCATCAAGACTGACCGATCTCCAAAATATGCATTCCCGGATAGCGATGCGCAATTTGGGCGACGATGCGACTCAGCCAGCGGTTGTTTGGCCCAGCTGCCAGCCCATTTTCGTAAACCGCGAGCATCAGCCCGTCCTGGTTCATATATTCCAGCATGCTGGTACCGCTGCGGACGACTTCAACTAGATGGTCGCCGACCACCTCAACAAATCGGATATCTTTGCGGCCCACGTACCTAATGCAAGTTAATAGGCGACCTATCTGATGTGGCTTATATAAAGAAGCCCGGGTAAAACAAAAATCCTGCACTTACTTGCTCAACACTTCACTGATGTCTTCTCTCTTATCATTGAGACATTCACGCGGCACCTTCGGATGTTCACCCCGAGAAACCATGCCAATCATTCGTTCACACCACCGCAGATAATATCTGAAATGGGGTAGGACCTGGTCACGCTCTTCCTGGGTAATAGTCTCAGTCACATGTCGGATATACCAGAATGCGACACGATCGATGTCCTTGTAAACTTGGGCCTCGCAAGGCGAGATTGTTTCGCCCATTCCTGCAAGCTGTCCATCAGGAATAGCAGGTCTCATCTTAAAGCTTGAGAATAGTGGCAGGTCGTCTCTAGGAGAACCTGGAGAGAATGGAACGAGGGATGCACCTTCAATCTGGAGGCATGAGTTCTTGCCGTCTGCAGTGTACAGGTGAATATCGGCAGTTAGGCTCCCTTGGGTGTTGGTGCGAATGAACGTTTCGTATTTGAAGGAGCCTTGCTTGCCCAAACCGAGAGGGCTGAAATGGGGGTTGAATACCAGCGAATCAAATCGAGTGGGAACGTGAAGGGACCAGATCTGGCCATCACCAGGGAAGGACCATGCCGCGAACGCGGTTTGCAGAGCGGTGTCCAGCATTCCCGGATGGAATGTAAGATTATCCTCCCATGAGAGGCCAGACTGGTCCTCGATTAGACCGGTGGCATATCCGGGCTTGCGTTGAATCTGCGACACTCCATGGAAGGGCTCAGAGTAATCATAACCAATCTTAGTGAGGCACCGGTAGAACTCGGTTTGGTCAACGGTGACCAGGTTGAAAGGATCAGATTCGTAGCTTGCAAGTGTTGCTAGACTAGAGCTGCCCAAATCTGCAATGACTTTGCCTTTCGCGTTCAGCACTGCATTTCCATCGGTATTTGAAATGGAGTAGCATGCGAACTGGGCAGTCATGGACCTCTCAGTTGTTCCCATCACGGTTGCAGTGAAGACGACCTCGGTACTAGCTCCATCATCATCGAAAGAAATTGCGCGACCGATTTCCAGATCGACAATCTTGATGCAAGTAATATCATTCTGGGTAGTGAGCTGCTTGGTCGCTTCGATGGCCATAGAGACGTAACCCGTGGCGGGGAAAACTACTTGACCCTGCAGCCGATGCCCACTGAGCCAAGAGATCTCGCTGGGACGAAGAATATTTCTCCATTGAAGCTCCTGAGTGGTGTTAGCTTCGGAACATTGCGTCCCGAGCAGTGGATTTGGAGGGTTTTGGCGGAATTTGTGGTGATTAGACACGCGGGATCCAGTCCAGTATTCGCGTTGATGGTCGAAGGGATATGACGGCAAGCTGCTGAGCACCTGTCTGTTACCCTCGAACCCGGACAGGAGCTTGTCGACCGTGTCAAACTGAATGCTGCCAGACCCAAGGTGCATCCAGATGAAACCGAAGGTTGCGGATAGTTCGTTGACATCGTTTTTGGCTCGAGACAGCAGACCTGTGTAGGGGGCTTCACATCCAAGCTCCTCAAGTGTAGCTGTTGCCGGACCCTTGAGTGCCGGGTGCGGACCAATTTCAATAGTCATGTCGAATGGCCCGGCCTCCGAAACAGCTTGAGCCACTGCGCCAGAGAATAACACTGTTTTGCACATGTTATCAACCCAGTAGCTTTCTGTGAGAATTTCCTTGGACATTTTCTGTCCCTCGGTAACACTAGAGAACCATGCAGGACCTGTCTGGTCGTTTCGCTGTATTCCGCATGAGTTCATGGACTCCAGATAAGGCTCTGCACAGGGTAGCATGTGCGCCGAGTGATAGGCGGTGTCAACCTTCAGCTTCCTCGCAAACTTCTGCTCAGTCTTCAGTGCCTCAAGGACCTCATCAATGGCGCCTTCATCACCAGAGAGTGTAATACTGGAGCTAGAATTCACTGCCGCAACCTGAATGCGGCCCTTGAAGCATGGATCGGCACACATACCCAGGGCTTCTGCATGCGAAGCACCAATAGCCATCATGGCACCCTTCTCGCCGTTTGGCGATGATGAATGCTTTGTGTGCAGGCCACGATAGTATGCGATCCGAAGGGCATCCTCGGCAGACAAGAGACCCGCGGCGTATGCGGCTCCAATCTCACCGGACGAGTGGCCCACGACAGCTTTGAATTGGACGCCCGCAGCACGGAGTACATCGACAAGCACAACCTGAATAGCAAGACACAGAGGTTGCGATACTGCGGCTTCTGCGATTCGTGAGGTCTCCTCACCGGCAAGCAGCTGCTCCTTGATCGTCCAGGTGGGGCGGTCCTCTGCAGGTAATCCTTGGAGAATTGAGTCGAGCCAGTCAATTTTCTGTTGGGCGAAAATTGAGGTCTCGATGAGACACGCTCCCATCCGTGGCCACTGCGCTCCCTGTCCGGTGAACACGCCAAGGATCGCCGGACTACTGATCTGGGAGCGGCGAACGCTCAGGTCCGACTCATTAGGGGCGGCATCCGCCATAGCTTTCAGCTGCTCAGGTAGCACTTCCTTGCTGTGGACTGGGACATAAGTTCGGTAGGCTAGTACTGAGCGGCGCATACTCAGCGTACTAGCCAAATCATGGAGGTTTGATGTAGGGTTAGCGGACAGGTAGGTTGAGTACGTGGCGAGCATATTCCGAAGGCTCTTCTCGGAAGCTGCAGAAAACACCAGTGGAGTGAAGTTTGCAACCGAATGAAGTTCCGATGTGTTTTCAAAATCCTGCTCGAAACTTTCGATGATGGCGTGGGCATTGGTTCCACCAAAACCTACCAAAGTCAGCAACTAACATAATCTCCAGAGAAATCGCCTTACCAAAGCTGTTGATACTGGCTCGTTTAACCTGACCGGGAGCCAGCTTCGGCCACGACGCGGGCTCAGTTGGGATCTTTAGATGCGTGTAAAATGGCGCGACCTTTTCGCTCAATTGACTGAAGTGAAGATTAGGGGGTATGATACCATGTTTCATGGCAAGTGTTGACCCAATCAAAGAGGCCAGACCAGCAGAGCCTTCAGTGTGCCCGATCACGGTCTTGATTGAACCCACAAAGAGCTCTGTGTCAATATTCGTGTCATTGGAAAACAGTGCTGTTGAGACGGCCTCGGCTTCTTGAGGGTCACCGGCCTGGGTTCCAGTTCCGTGAGCATGGAAGAATTGGGGGCGATCGCGAGGTTTATTGATGTCCAGCCCTGCTCGGCGGTACGTGTCGCGAATCAACGCCGTCTGCGCGGTATTACTCGGCATAGTAAGTCCAGTAGTACGTCCATCCTGGTTGACCCCAGTCTCACGGATTATACACTCGATGTGGTCTCCATCGGCGAGAGCTTGGCTCAAGGTCTTCATGACTACAGCAGCGACGCCCTCGCCACGGGCATAGCCATCAGCAGCCCGATCCCACATCGCACAACGTCCATTTGGCGACAACATTCGCAGGTTCGTCTCGGTCACATACATAGCTTGGAGGGTGAGTGGCAGCTCGGTCAATCGAAGAGTCTGTACTTACTAGGACTGATAATCAGGTTAGTTCCGGCCGCTACAGCCAGAGAAGATTCACCGCTGCGCAGGGTCTGCACAGCTTGGTGCACGGCAACAAGACTCGACGAGCAGGCGGTATCAATCGTCATCGAAGGACCATGCCAGTCAAAGACGTACGAAATCCGGTTGGACACAATACTTCGGGCTAAGCCGGTAGCTGTATAGGTCGGCAGGGTCTCGACATCGCTCGCCACCATGGTGGACCAGTCATCGCACATCATACCAATATAGACAGCTGTGGACGATCCACGGAGGTTCTCCATGGGCAGACCCGCGGTGCAAAGGGAGTCATACACAGTCTCTAGAAGTAGACGCTGCTGCGGATCAACGGCATCGCTCTCCATTGGCTGCATATTGAAGAACTGGGCATCAAACTGAGTGATGTTCTCCTCAAGAAAGTAGGACTTGGTGGCGTTCGTGGTGCCATGATGGGTTGCCTCGGGGTGGTAGAAATGATCAACATTGAAGCGATCTATAGGAACTTTCTTGGAGATGTCACTAGGGTTTCTCAACAGCTCCCAGAGTTTACTGGGGCTATCGCACCCGCCTGGAAAGCGACAGGCGGTTCCGATGATTGCAATAGGTTCAGGCATAGTGGACCTGCAAGCGTTTATATCGATCCGTGTTGAAGAAACCGAGGAGCTATGAGAAAATAAAAGATAATTCTTGAGGTAGTTGATTGAAATTGAGGAAAATTTGTTCATTAAATACGCTTTTTTCATTGTCTTCGTGGTATACTTGTCGTCTCGTTGAGGCTTGGACTGATCTGGGGCCAAATCAGCTAATCTAATATCCCACCGAAAAGTTCCGAACGCAACATACCGAACCCCACACTCTGCACGGATTCTCTAGGCTGAATCATGCGGCAATTCGGTTCCAAAGTACTATATTCTAGTGAGTGGCGCGTCTGGAGAGGATGGGAGTTGTAACAAACCTTTTGCCATTGCCATGCGAGGCTCGGATCCATCATTGCTGAGCCTGGGAACATCTGACTGGACCCCACGAAAGGAAATCCATAATGGAAATTCTCCTCCAGACCGTTGCCATTGAGCCCTCCAGTGGGAAAGGGCATAGGCAGGGCTGAGTATATCGTAAGCAAGGACACGGGGGTAGAAAGTAAGACGGCCGACTGACCTGAATTTAGGGCAAAATCATTGTTCATAGCCTGACCCTCTGCACCCACATTATAGTCAACTGATTGTTGAGCAAGAACGATGCTGAGAGTATCTGCTGCTGTCTTTGCTTCCATCGATGAATTCCTTGACCTCATCCAGATACCATGCGCCCTTGTTAGCGCTGCTATGATTTGGTCCAAGTCGTGCCCATCAGTCAGAGCATCTGGCCGTCTTGCGAGAAAGCACAGCAGCATCGTGGCTGTCAGAAACTCATGCTTCATGAAGGAGGAAGCCCTCCATCGCATAGTATAAAGCTGGCCATCTGGGTTGGTTTCCTCGTCGCATATATGCTGAATCTCCAAAATACCCAAGGCTGCCTTTATACAAGAGCTACGTGAGTAGGAGTATGCCTCGGAAAATGTGGCTGGGTCCGGGTTCAAGTACTTGCAGTGTAGCATAATCTGACCCTTGTGAAACATCAGTCTAAGAAAGAGCCGATGCATAATCACCTGCGGGGGATCGGTCACCGCCCTGGCCATAGCCTTCATACGGAGATAGGTAGGGACCGTGACCTCCGCATCATTCAGAATCCGATCTAGTCGCATTACTTCGTCGTAGGTCACCGGTCTCACCGACGCGGTGAAATCAACGATCACACCTAAGGCGCCAAAGATACGTCGCCGAGCGACTAGGTGCGAAACCGTAGTGATCTCCGTCTCCGGTCTTGATAGGGGAAGCTCGGAGCAGTCCTCATCGAAGTCCGAGTCATTCAGATTACGGGGCTCTACTATATCACATTGCCAATCCTTGATCATGCGTGGCATACCCATTTGGGTCGAAATCAAGATATCTCCCTGTAGAATGGTGGCCCAGGCCCGCCGTCTCATCTCTCCCGCAAATGGAGAGATTCCTGGCAAGTGCGACGGATCCCGGTGGTAGCCCATGCGTAGAGCTATATTGACTGAAATTCCCGAAAGGATCCAGATATCCTGGTCAGCATCCTTACGGATGGAATACTCGATGGTTAAGTAGTGGTATAGGGTTTCAAACACGTAACGCCCGGATTTGGTGTACTCGCCTAGAATAAGGCACTGTACTATTTTTTCGCGGTAAATATCCACCAACGGATTTCGGAATCCTGGAGATGAGCTGGAGTCTGCCGCACTAGAAGCCAGCACTGCGAGACATATCATAGAAAAGAGGAGACCGAGCCACATGACCGAGATCTGGGATGGATTCTCCCAGAACCGTTCATACTACATCCATGATTGTTAGCACCAGTCTACTCGTGTTACTTGGCAAAGTCGTTCGCATACCTCTCGTGAAAATTGACCACTGTGTACGCAGGCTGAAGCATACGATGCCCTGCATTAGCGGTACTCCGATATTGCAGATCAGGGACTTACATGGCGCCAAGTCCAACCGATTGAAGTACTGGGAAATATAGCGATCGACGGCGGGTCGATCGGGCAGAGCTGCCAAGATATCTTCTTTACTTGCTGATTTACACCCATACAGCAGAAAAGTATGCAGCATAGCAGGTTTTTCCGTGTTCTGATGATCTTCCCGTTCAAGCTGCTCCTTAAGGTCGGCGATCCCATCTAGGATTGCAGCCCAATGGGTTCCTCCGACATACTGGGCATCTGAAGAGCTAAACCATACATTTCCGCCGTCGGAATGAGCTGGAAAATCTTCGGAATTGACGGTCCCTTCTGGTGAGCCATCTTCGGGGCGATCTTGGGGAATCGACGCGCCTGGATGCTGGTCCGGCCGGTCTTGGCCATCGGAGGTGGTCTTCTGCATCAGCGAAACAACGATCTGCTCCAACTGGCCCAAACGGTCCTGAACGGTTGCTTGAGGGCGACCCTTGTGGGTCTCATGTGGCCCAGGTGCCCGTCGGCGCTGGGCTGGGGCTTGATTGCTGGGATAGGCACACGAGAGCGCCAATCCACGAGCGGTGCATGTCGAACAGGGCTCCTTGCGATCGCATCGGAGCCTATCGGAGAATTTAGTCAGATTTGATTGGGAGAGTTGGAGATCATTGGTGCTTACTTCCTCCGACGACATAGATTACAGGAGAGCTGGGGTTTGCTCCGACGATTGATGGAAGCTGGTTGGGGGCTGGGTTTGTCCGCGGGCGAAGGATCCATCGTGGCTGTCAGGGATATGCAGGTGCACGTGCTCTAGCTATAAACTGTGTGGTATATATGCGATATAATAAATCAGAGCACTTGTATAGCAGACAGGTCATGGAGACTAAAACGAGTTTCTCCATCATGCGTTGGGAGGGGTGAGTGGGGTATGTTTTCGCCTAAGAGCACGCTTGTATCGCCACATAAACGAGAGAAGTATAGGCAGAACCAATAGATAGAGATTTCAGGAGCAGTGAACGTGCATTAGTACGAAGAATGGTGGGAGTAGATGGAGATGGAGTCGGATTGTCTGATGTGATTTGATCGGAAGTAAACGCTCATCTGCTTATGCTCTAACCTGATTAGGCAAGGCGCGGGGTGATGCGGGAAGGATCCGTGGGTCAACAGCTCTCTAACCAATCGGATGAACATGTTCCTCCGTGCATTCATCCGTCCTCTCATCCGCTCCAGCTTGTCCTTCGATTCCTCCATCCAAAATTCCTCCATCGTTTTGATCAATCTACGACTCCCCAATCTCCGTCTGTTCGTCCGCCCCGTTTTTTGTTCGGCTGTCATCAGGGCAACCAAGTTGAGCAGCCATGAACCCTCCGAACCGTGGTCCTGGCTTCAAGCCTGCCGGCTCGGGTCATTACAACACGGAGGAAAGACGTGTAATTAAGTCCGCGGTGGACATTAATTCCCATGAAAACCTATCATCCACCTCCTTTTGTGACCAGAGGGGGCATTCTCTATCAGTACAAAGGCACAAAGCTCGTCCTTAGACCACAATTCCTCTTCGTTCAACCATCGAGCACAGCCCGCAGAATGATGAAGCTCTCTAGCAATTACGAGACCGAAGCCAACCTCACGACAGATGAGGAGGCAGCCAAGCCGCCGACGCATAAATCTGAGGACGACGTGGTCGACTGGGACGGCCCAGATGACCCCAAGAACCCCCTCAACTGGTCTGGCACCAAGAGTTTTGGTCATGTCGTGATTGTGGCCGTCTTGTCGATGGTCGTGTAAGTGAGCCGCCGTGAAAGATAAAATAACCGACTATGCTAACCCAAGCTACTAGCAACATCGCCTCGACTATGGTCGCTCCGGCGATGGAAGGCGTCTCCAGGGACCTGGAGATCACTAACATGACCCTGGCAACCTTGGCCGTTAGTATCTACCTGCTGGGATTTGCATTGGGCCCCCTTGTCATCTCCTCGCTCTCCGAGATGTACGGGCGCCTCATCGTCTATCACGTATGCAATACCATCTTTGTCATTTTCGTTGTGGCCTGCGCCCTGAGTAAGACTACCGCTCAATTTATAATATTCCGTTTTATAACTGGCTGCGCGGGAGCGGCGCCACTTTCCCTTGGCGGCGGAACGATCGCCGATGTTATCCCGATCGAGAAGCGCGGTGCGGCAGCGGCCTTGTTTGGCCTGGGTCCCCTTTTGGGACCGGTACGTAACACTAGTCCACTACCTAATTGTTCCATACTAACCGTTGTAGGTTCTGGGACCCGTAATTGGGGGCTTCATTGCCGAAGCAAAGGACTGGCGATGGACCTTTTGGGTGGTCGCGATCCTCGTGAGTGACCTTGCTCTTAGCTGATATCCACAATTCTAACACTAACAGGGAGGAGCAGCGGGTATCGGCACGTTCATCTTCATGCGCGAAACACATCCCAACACCCTGTTGGAGCGTAAGGCCGTATACTTGCGACGCGCAACCGGGAACCCGCACCTCCGATCGAAATTCGACCGCGGCCTCACAAAGCAGCAGATTATTGTCGCTGCCCTCGTACGCCCCACCAAACTCTTGATATTCTCGCCGATCGTCCTCGTCTTATCCATCTACGTGGCTCTTATCTTCGGCCTTCTATACCTTCTCTTTGCTACCTTCAGTATGGTTTTCGAGGGCCAGTATGGATTCAGCACCGGCATTTCTGGTCTGGCCTACCTAGGACTAGGAGTTGGCGAATTGTTAGGTTTACTCCTATTTGGCATCCTCAGCGACCGGCTCTTAAAGGCAAAAATGGCAGCGGCCAACGTTCAGGAGTCTAAGCCCGAGTACCGACTAGTCCTGATGATGTGGTTTCCGCCAGTCATTGGACCTGGGTTGTTCATTTACGGTTGGTCCGCATATTACCAGGTGCATTGGATGGTTCCGATCTTCGGGACCTTCATTGTCGGGTTTGGAGCCTTCTTCGTCATCATGCCCTCCCAGCTGTATCTAGTGGATCTATTCGGGTCGGATGCGGCGGCATCTGCTCTAGGCGCCAACATTCTCCTCCGCTCAATGTTCGGGGCCTTCTTGCCACTTGCTGGGTCGCATATGTATGCGACGCTCAACTACGGATGGGGTAATACGCTATTAGGATTCCTGGCACTGGCATTTGCGCCCGTGCCAATTTTGTTCTATCGCTATGGAGAATGGCTGCGGAGTCGGACGACAGTCAAGCTGTGATTGTCCTGGAAGATATTTGTAGGTAATTATTATTTATAGATGTGTCTAAAGTATAGCTAATAATACAATTTGGGGTTTTGGCTCATAACAGGATTGAAATACAAGATAATTCTCATTATTCCAACCTTGGAAGGTTGTAGACACGAAGTACAATAACCCGACCCACGCCCCAGGCTACAAGTGACTTAAGCTCGTTTTGGAAGGAGCAAATCAGGATTAGCGTTCTACAGCCAAGTAGGTGACAAAACACGAGAGACACTATACATTTGTCCAATACCTACTGGCTCCTAGTACGAAGTGCGGAGTACGATGAGTCATTACACGCTGAGAGGTGGTATCTCGAATTAAGCTGTCGGAATCCGCGTCGTTGCTAAGAGTCTGCACAATATCATTGCCCCTGTCAGACCACCTAACACGTTTACATATGGTCTGCAGTAAGCGAAGGTGGCTTGCAGCAACTGGTCCAATAATTGTTTGCCGGAGTTCTTTCACTGTGCAGATGGGGACTGTTAGATATGTCTTGAACAGCCAGAACACGCTGTTTGATATGTATTAAATATATCTCAGCAACCTTGCAACATTCGAATGCCACACGAAGGTTAGAAGGCTGGCATAATAATGTCAAAGGATCATGCAGAGAGGATACCAATTTATTTCCCCCTCGTCTCATTGCATAAATTGAGTAAACCGGTGGAGCATCTTATCCTTGAATATATCTACTCCGTATTGAATGCAGCAAGAGCGTCTCTGTGCTGGGGGCAAAAAATAGCAGCACTAATGCCCCAATAATCTAACACGATCTCGCTTATGCAGACTCCTAGTTTGGTATCTATGCACTGGGGCGCCTTCGGTTTTCTCCGGGAAATAAAATGTGTGGCAGATACGACATTGTTCAGGTGAAGTGAAGTATCTCAGTCATGATCTGGTGGGATCTCACACGAGATACCCCTCAAGCCGGGTATAACCATCCGGATGGGTGGTACGGTGGTATTGGGGCCAATGAAGCTGACAAGTAAAGCCCACGAGCAGAGAGAGTTGTCATGCTATACATGTGATCGCACCTGCAGCCAAATAAGCCCTAGTTGGAAGGATTTCAACAGCGCCTTGGCAATACGGTATTGGTCGAATCGAGCTTCATGACCCGATACAAATGCGCTCGGTCCTAAGATTGTCTTACAATTCCCACCAGTACGCCCAGTTCTACGCGATCGGATGCTAGATCCGCTCTTATCTGGGATCCCAAGGCTGTTGTCTTCAATCCAAACTTATATAGACATGGAACAGGCCCGCTCCACCAATGCTTCACCAATGCCGAAAACCCTTGGTCTTCATTCAATGCCAAATTTTGCCAAGTCTTCAGATCACACATTGCTCTATCACATCTGAGCGATCAGAGCAGCCAAGCATTGGCATTGTGCGCTCATCAGCCTTACCAGCCCTACGGTCAAAATGTCAGCCTCCGCCAAGCCTGCCGCGCAGTCGTACCGCACATCATGCGATCGATGTCGACTGCAGAAGCTGCGGTGCGTGCTATTGTCTGACGGCGACTGGCTGAACGCATGTCAACGATGCACGCGCGCCCGGGTGCCTTGTGTGTTCAGTCGACGGGCTCGCAGTGGGCGACGGCCCAAGAAGCTTGACAGGACGGAAGAGATTCCCCACACGTACTCATCAGGATCAAACGCATCGACGCCACCATTGGAATTTCCCAGCTTTCCTGTGTCGCGGGACGATCCTTTACCGTCGATCGCCCGTGTGGATTCCATGGCCGATCCCATGGCCGATCCGCACGGCCTGGCCGATCCACCGCTGGACCCAATACTAGCCGAGATATTATTCCACACGCCGGGAGAAAACGCCGTCATGCCCGTTCACATGCCGTTCTCTGATAGAAAGGAAGAATGGTGGTGTTCTCCCGAGTCGCTGAGCCCAGAGCTCGATCTTACAAGATCAACCAACCCCTTAGACCAGACATACTTTAACCAAGCTGAGACAAACCACACAAGAGAAATAAGAGAAATACTCAGCATACAAAACACAAACAGCATAATCCCCGGCAACCTAAGCCCCTCAGACCAGACCCCATCTACCCAAGTCCAAAGCCTCTCCTCGATCCTCGTCGCAATGACAAACTACACAAGTGATCTCCACCGGTACCGCGCAGCAAATATAGACACAAAGCACAGCAGCAGCATATACGACTATCCGATTGGTGGAGCAACCTACCTAGCCCAAAGGTTACGAGAAATCGTATCTCGACAGACCAGCGATGACCCTGTGGACACTCCCACCCTTCTGGTTATGATGTCATGCTACATGTCGCTAGTAAATATCTACGACACAGTTTTCTACGACCTACGCCAGCTACTAGCCATACTGCCAGACTCGACATCGTCAACATTATCCCGGGCTGAGCTACGATGGGACCTGCGACTGGGTAACCTGCCTCTAACGAACGAGGGGTGCGTGCGGATTCTAAATGCCGTGCAGATATTGCTGGATGCGTTGGATACTATTGAAAATGATCTCGGTATGTGACTGTCAAATTTGTTTTTTTTCAATGTACTACTTGTTAGCTAACAGCTTTATAGAACATGTTCAAAGCTCCAACGACAGCATCGTAGAGTCTTTGTTTAGAAAAAATGTCAGCACTAGCGTGGCAACGGAGGGAGGGCTAAGTGGAGGGCTAAGAGCGAAGGTTGAAGAACTGCAAGGGCTTCTAAAGCAAAATCTGAATTTGTAGAGGGGAATATATATCTTATATATCTTTAGATAGAATGGAATAAATACAATGTGCCTACGAGATTTCATGGCTTGGTGTGCGGCCAGACTTTATCGAGGCTAAACGGAACATTTTACTTCCTCCTTAGCTACCATTTCCAGCGTGAAGTATCCTTATCCCAGTCTTTCCATCTAACTGGAACGTCCGGTAAAGCAAGCTCAAAAGTCGCGATCCGTTGGGCAGGCTCAGTAAAACGTTTGGGTTCACCTTCCATAGTCTTGCTGAAGCGACCGATGAAGTAGCTATATTGAATCAGTAAGCTAGCTAAAATAACGTGGTTCGCATACAGTGTTTGAGTCTCTCGGTGCCAAACTATACTTCTTGCCCTACCCACGCTCGGGTACCACCCATGCTCCTTCAGCTTGCTAGAATATTAATAATAATTAGATTCAGTGATAGAGAGAGAAGGAATATCGAACTTACACAAGAGCTTCAAGAAAGGGTACACGGACTTGCTCTCTTTCATAGCTTTTAAGACCCCAAAATGGACCAGCGCCGTCCATATCGCCAAGGCGTAGCCCCGGAATAATTTCCCAAACAAGCCATATGACGAACCCACCCGGAACGAGCCCTGAGCGATCCTGAGTACCGGTTTTGTATCCGAGGAGCTTTGGTGTGATATTTGAGCCCTTTTCAGTTAGGTCGAGCAGAGAAGCTAATTCTTGCGGGGTCCATGATATGGCTTGTTGGCCTCTGGTGTCCGCATCATCCATTGCAGTTGTTTGATGGGGAACTTGAATGTAGACTCGCATAAAGGCTTTCGTTGCACGTCGTTGAGTATCACAACATAGGAATTTAGCCGAGGCGAAAGAACGGAAGCCATATGCCTTATTTTGCTCCACGGTGGCCTACGAGTTATGCTCGTTCAGATTCTCGAGGATCCTGTAATGGGACGAGAGGGGTCATACCTGATCGTCATACTCATTCAGCTTCTCAAGAATTGTCCACCGGGAAGAGAGGGGTTTATCAAGGTTGATAATAGTTCCAGGGACGGTGCCCTTGCGGAACCAGGGCAACGAGGATGTCATTAGAGCCGCGTTGGATGGGTGCTGTGGGCGTGGGGGTGGGAGAGAGTCGATTGGAAGGTGGATCGAAGCCTAAAGTAGAGGGTGAGGCTCTCATGTGGGTCATATGTGGGTCAAGACGGCTTCACTTCCCTAAGGCATTAAGAGTATGCAAACACTGCAAACCTCTCAGGAGCACAATATTCACGTGTGAAGCCACGTGATATAACACGTGCGAGATGCTCCTGGAGTGCTTTCAGAATATCCTTTTCGGAGAACGTATTTTAGGTGGTATAGAAATTCAAAGAAAATTATGGCAGAGCAAGAGAAGGGCCTCAGGGCTTGGATTTATGTATTTTTTTTAGGACGGACATAGGTTTACAGTAAGTTGACCAAGGGTGAGAATTGTCACCCCGTTCTCACCTCTCTCGCCCCAGTCTCTAGACTTCTCACCCATATCACCCACACTCACCCCAGAGTACCGCTGAGAGGCACAAAAAACAAAAACATACAACAGTGAGGATTCGCTGGTGGTCACCCACCCAACTACTAACTCACCGGCGTGTGGCTTAAGGAAGGCTGAGCGGACGGGAAGCCCTGTTTTCCACACCCTATGGTCGTATGTATTTGGTTATGTATAAGAGAGACTGATAAGATACAATTCATAGGGCGATGGGAAGGGCGAGTCTATAGAGTGAGAATCCTAAGCGAAGACCGCACATCTTAGCTGGCGTGCCTGGTTCTGAAACATCAACATCTTGACATATGCACACAGAGTGGAATAGCTTTGGATTCCCCAGAGCAGACTTCAACTCCCAAACCCTGTATATGCTAGGGCTGTTTCATCGTTCTTTATATAGAACTGGTAACTATATTGCTATGTTGCAATGTGTGCGAAGAAAATCCCAGGTCTTGATATTTCCAAATAGTTTTTGAATCCCTTTGCTGTAACGCTTACTTCTTCGTGATCTCAGAGATCTCTTCATCCAGCCTGGCTGAAACATTGGACGCGTCGTATCCGTATCGAGCCAGTTGTGTGTTTCGTCGTCCCCACCAAAGCATACCAAGTTGAACAAAGATAGAGGAGAAAATAAAGGCAGTCGCAAGAGGGAATCCGATCGGATAACGAGGTGAGTCACTCGTCCTCCAAACGCGGATCGGAATTGTGGCATGGCCAATGTATACAATTGTCACCGTCAGCGCAACAATGATAGACCGCGCTTCCGGTTCCTTTTTGAGGAGTTCAGCCATCCAAGCCAAAAGTGATGGACTCCCTGCATTTGTAGCATATGTAAGGAAATAAAAGGTGATAATGACCCTCCAATCTGAGGGCCAGGCGCTCAACACGCTGAGCACAATGCCGAGAAAAAATGCCGGCGCAACACTGATCTGCCAGCGCCAGTGCTTCCAATCAGACAGCGCATTTAGACCCAAGTTGATGAGGATTTGGAGAGCATAGCCGCCTATAGGAATCACGTTGACTTGGTATGTACTGAAACGAAGGTTGAGATAAAGAGTGAAATAAGAATTTGCTCGATTGGCCCAGGCTTGCAAGGCAAAAGCAGCCAAGAAGAAATACGTCATAGGGTGGAAGGTGAGTTTCTGTAGCTTCTGGACTACAACCTTGGTAGGAATCATGTTTGAGGTATTGGCGCCAAAGTCGGCCATACGCTTTCGTGCAAGGCGTTTCTCTGTATCGGTAAGCCAGATAGCGCGAGTGAGAACTGGGGAGTCTGGGATGATAACGAGGCCGAGAAGTCCTTGGCCAATAGTTATTGTACCCGAGACAATGAATAGCCATTGCCATCCGGCGATACCATACACGCCATTCATGTTGGTGTAAAGGGCGGCTTGAAGCGCGCTTAAGAACATACCACCTGCTGCGTCTGATACGTTGAAGAAGGCTATTCTTTTGGCTAGCTCCGTTGGTGTGTACCAGTTGAAGATCATAGATACAGCGGTAGGCCAGAAGACTGCAGAAAATAATCCGAGTAGGACTCGCAATGCGTATATTGTTTTAGCGTTTGGTGCTTGGGCAATACTGTTCAAATTCATCAGTATATGTTGAATATATTAATATGACTTCTACTTACCAGGTGACCAAGACTCCCCACGATATCTCACAGAATGGAAGGAAAATAGAAGGGCGAACCTTGAAAGTGTTAGTTGAGTAAAATTCGTCGACATTCCAAGACGACTCACCTTGGTCTGGATAAGTTGACCTGGAATCAAACCAATGGCATATCCAACAGAGAAAAGTGTATTGAAGTTGATCAATTCATTTCCATACAAGTTCAAAGATTCCTTCATTCCCGAAACGTAAGCTTGAGAAGTCGCACTTTGGTCCATTTCTTTCAAAATCCCAGCAATAAAAGTCCATGTCAACAACAAACAGTCAAGCTTGAAAACCAAGACATGTTGCGGGTTGCGAAAGTAGGGCACATAGCGCGCCAATACTTTGAACAACCCTGCCTGAGGAGGTTGATCCTCCAGCCCTGTAGGCTCAACTTTGGACAAATGTTCCATCTTTATTTTCTTGGTTCTAATAAGTCGCACATGCTCTTCTTTAAATAATTGGAAGTACTTGTTCAACAATATTTTCTCGCATGCATCATTCTGAGGGGCGATCACGAAATTTACTTGGCACTTTGCGAACTTTCAAAATTCCCCTGATCGTCAAGTTAGGTGTGAGAGGTTGCAATGCTTGATATATTGAATGGACATTATTCTATATGTGAGAAATAGTCAATTGGTTGGGTGGTGAGTGGTGAAATAGTAAGAGCTGATAAACTTGCTTGGTCTCAACATAAAACTACTAGCTAGCCCCCTAACCGATCTCTATCATACGACAAGGTTGGATATGAAAGTATGTGGCATACGTAGGTTGTGACAGCTAATTCTTCTTATCCCTCTAGATATAGTACCAAAAAGGGGAAGAAATATCCATGAAAAAAATACATCCAAGGAAATACCTAAGAGTATGTATACAAAAAACCACCAGAAAGGACCACCAAAAAGGCCACTAAAAATGCTGTATAGAGCGGCTGACTATCCATATATACTGCATACATGTATGTATCTGACGCAGGCGGTATCCCGACTAGGCCGGTTGTCCGTCGGCCTTGACCTTAGGAAGCAGCTCCGGTCCCATGAGTTCCAGCGTATCCTCCACAAGGTCAACGACACACGCACCACTCAGAATACGCAGAACGGAGATATCGACATTCAATTGTTTTATGAACCAAGATCGCGCCTCGACTGCAACAAGAGAATCCACTCCGAGCTTAACAATAGCGACATTGTCGTCCATATCACCCGCATTAAGTTGCAACAGAACAACCAAGCGGGCAGAGAAGCATTCTGTATGCATTCAAGTTAGCTATTGAAACGTGGAGGAGGGTCTCCTGATTCGCGTACCTTGGATGATTTTCCTGGCCTGTGCCTTGCTTGTCGCCTCGGCCAGCTGGACCTTGACAGACACTATGGACGTTTTTGCACCACCACTGGTCTGCATATCTTCTTCTTCAACCTTCCCTAAGTGACAGAACTTGGGGTTTGATCGCCAGAGCACGCGATCATCGATCTCTGGGTTGATCGTCCGGAGGCCAGTAACAATGTCTGGCTTGCGCCCCGAGTGAGGAGGACTAGCTAATACGGCTTCGCCAAAGAGTTGATGGAAGTCCGCAACCGAGAGAGAGTAAGCTCCCAATGCATTTAAAGCTCCAGGTTTGAGCTGGCCAGTGCGCGTGATGTATCCGGCTCCAACAATGGCGCCAATATGCATGACTGACCCCGCCAGGCCTTGTGCCCTTCTCTGACCCACCAAGGAAGCCATGTAGCCATTAGCCGCAGCGTAGTTGCTCTGGCCACTGCTACCAACCACAAAACTAAGCGAGGAAAACAAAATGAAGAAGTCGAGTGGATGATTGTCGCCAAACACCTCGTGAAGGTACCGGCTACCGTCCACCTTGGGCTTCATTACGGTTAGTAGATCGTCAAGCTCCATGTTCGACAACATGATATCTTGCACGACCATGGCCGCATTTGCCACGCCCGCAATGGGTGGGAGGGTCTGACAGATCTCCTCGTAGACGGCCCGTACTGATGCCTTATTTGTGACATCCATTGCACAGACCTTGATGGTTGCACCTGCTGCCTTCATGATATCAAGCCATTTCTGCCCGACTTTTGGATTCCGACTTGTCAAAGCAAGATGCCTGGCTCCCTTCTGGACGAACCATTCGCATAGCGACTGTCCGAGATCTCCGGTCAGCCCAACAAGGAGATACGTCTTGTCTGCCGGGAACGATATTCCATGATCCACAGGTGAAACATCGACGGGGACAGTATTATCAGCGACCCAGTCGACGATTGTAAATGCTTCTTCATCTTCTCGGCTGAGATGGGGAACTTGTCTGATGGTGCGCGTGAGCCTGTCCGTGTAAGGCCCGGAAAGTGCTTGATATGCATCGAGTGGCGCCCCTGCAAGCAGATCGCGCAGTGACGAACCCTGAAGATAGGGCCTAGAGAAGGAGGTCGGTGATAATAAGGTAGTTGCAGTGTGAACTTGGCAGAATTTAGGAAGAGCGGAGGTAAGACGTTTATGCAAGTTATCCTGAGTGGGTCCTGAGGAGGATAGATTCAGGAATGCTGACAAGTTAGAGGGTAATTTGGATCTCAGCACGTTCTTGAATCCCAGGGGGTGGATGGAAATGGACCGGGCATCTTCCTTCAACCGCGGGTCATCGGTGACGGTAAATACGGATACGCCCTGCTTATCGGCGTGAGACCGTAGGATCTCGAGAAGCCCTGTTTCAACTCCCAGAGTCAAGATTGTTTCACCTTTGGTGGCAGTCGAGAGGATGGTGTGGGCAATTAGCTCCCAGACTAGTCGAAGAAGTAGGGCTTTTTCTTGTCCAGATACCACCGTGACGGAGACAACATACTCCTGTGGGACAACAGCAAGCGACGAATTTGACGTTGAAAGACCAAATACAGTCTCATTGGTACCCATACACCTGCCGATGACAGGGAAGAGATACTGCCCGCCCACTAGCCTGAGCGCCGAGAGACCGGAGTACAACACGCGTATAGATAAAGAGTGCTCTGACGACAAGTTAGTGCTAGAGGGAGATTCTGTCACAAGTCTGAAACCTCTGGATGATGACGCCGAGTAAGCGACGGAGACCCTATCGGTGGTCGGTGAAACCTCATACGATATCTGTCGTTGTTTGGAGTTATATCGGATGTTCTGGGCTTTCTGTTGGTATATGCGTGGAACCAACAAGCGGCCGTCTTTTCTCGTACAGAATTCAGGCTCAGTTGTCCACAGGATCTGGTCAAGAGTGCCTTCGCGTTCCCAAATTTGAGTGACACGGAGACGCAAGAGCATTTCAGACAGACGCCGACCGTCCAGTGCCACCGTAGCAGAGTCATCTTCGACGTCGAGGAACTGCAGTCGAAGTTCCTTTCGCTCATTGCTGGCAGAGCGGCCTAGCCCAATCATCATATTGTTGTAGGGTTCTGTGCTCTTGCAGCCACGGGTGACCCAGAGTAAATTGTGGTAATTTGCGAAGAGCGTCTTCACGGCCTGTAGCCGACTGGTAGACATCTCCTTGAAAATGGAGACCTCCAATTCGGTCAGGACAAGGATTGTGGTCGGTAGGTTATCATCTCCAAAGACGTCATTCACTTCCTCCAGTGTCTCGATGGTTGTTATTGTGCGGAAACACTGGCCAACCATGCATTGGACATCTGTGGACAGTCTGGCAGTCTCAAGCGTTGTTCCACCAACAATGACAAGATCTTCCATTTCTGCATCCAGTGTAGTCCTCGAAAAAAGGGGCTGTCGAAGGAAGGCGACACGGTCATTAACTGCCTGCGTGACTGAAACTGAAAAAGGATTGGCAAGTCCATCCTGGGACATGGCAACTGTGTCCAGTCCCGAATACCCGGTTTTTTGCAACAAAGAATGCCACTAGGCCGTTGATAATGTTGGCGGCCACTTCCCGTTTCCTCCCTGGCTATGCCACCAGCCAGGGAGACCGCCCATCAGGAACCCGATTCGGCTGGGCTCCCGGTCTGTCAGTTCAAGGAGCACCAAGTACCCACCTGGCTTTAGCAGGGAACGGATTTCGTAGGGCATCACCTACGTCCTTAGCAGCGTGAATGACGTTCAAAGCGACGACAACGTCATACGAATGCTCCTCGTACCCCTGGCTGTTTGCTTCTTTCTCCATATCGAAGGGTTTGAAGATCATTCTGTTAGTATAAGCGCTGAACATCTCCTGGGCCTTGTCGGAGAAAGCTTTCGAGGTATCAGTGTATGTATAGGATTTGAAGGCAGAGCCAAGATGGTCGAGAATCATCTTAGTTGTCCCTCCAGCACCGGCCCCTGATGTTTATTGTCAGACTATAATAATCCTTAAGACGGGACGGAACTGACCGATGTCAATAATATTCATCTGAGGATACCGATGAGAGATTTGCTTGATAAGGCGAGCAGCCCAGGTGTTAACCACGGTGAACCCAAGTCCTTCGGCATACAATTTGTCCAGCATATCGTCCTTGGTGAGATGCTCTATGGGATTTGACTCGCCTCGAATGATAGATGGATAAGCTTGTCCCATCGATTTGATGAGTTTCAAGTCAATATCGTCGGGGTATCTGTCGAACATCCGTTGTATCTTTTCCTCCGTGTCGCTTCAGTCGGCATCGCAATGTCGTCGCTTGCCACCAGCCACCTCCGAAACCAGGTGACTAGCCCAAGCTAGTAGTTGTTGGTGATGCAACGCGGCGTTGCACTCTTGCAGAGCCGATACCTCAGACCTGAGATTTTTCAAGTAGAAGTGGGCCGCTCGTTCACACGCGCGGGCACGCTCCATTTCGTCGGCCGTGGCGCGAGCCTCTATCATGGCGGAACTCGCATCAGGGTCTGCCGGTGCCCAGACCTCTTCAGAGAAAAGTTTGCGATCGTCCGCTTCAGTCGCCTTTGTGAAGGGTACCGTTGAGACAGATTCAATTTGGACAAAAGCGTCTCCTGCATCGGTGTATATGGTGACGTCTCCGGCCTCTGAAGAACTGGGAACACTCCCATAGAACGACAATATCTCAGACTGGTGGGAATGGTATGGATTGATCCTGACCGTGCGAATGCCAGTCGGTACCTGTAGACTCCAGAGACTTCCATCGCCGGGGTGGCTAGCGGCCGCAGACAAGGCCTGGAATGCGACGTCCAACAATGCAGGATGCACGATCAAATTGTCAGGCGATATTTGAGGCTGAAAACAACCATACGAGTGCCCCATCTTGCGCTCCAGTCGGGAAATAGACTGGAAAGCCCCAGTATATCCGTACCCTAGCTCATATAGTGTGCTGTAGAATTCATCGACGTCGACAGAAATCATATTTGGCAGGACATCATCAAGAGCGCGGCCGGGAAGCACGCTGGCTTCTGATAATCCTAAGAGCAATGAAACAGATCCACTAGCAATTCGACTCAATTTGTCTGTCTCCTCGTTCGCCGGGGATTGCACTGTCCAGTTTGCACTGAAGATTTCATCGCCTGAACTGCTGTGTGTCAGTGTCCGTTCAATATCTGACAAGGTTAAAACCACTTCAGCGGCCGTAGTCTCGTCGCTGAATGAGATTGCCCGATGAATGGCCAAGTCGCAGACTTCGATAAGCCGTACCTCCTCAGCTTGCGAATTCAATAATGTCGCCTCGCACGCCATCACCACATACGCCGCACCTGGAAGCACCGCCCGACCCTGTAGACGATGGTCGGAGAGCCATGGGATTTCCTTGGGAATAAGGAAGTTTCGCCATGTTACCTCCGTGTCCGTGGCATCGCCGTAGGGAACGCCGAGTAGACTATGCACTGGCCCAGGTCGGTTGCGCCCCGCCCTTTCCTTACGACACTCGAACCAATATGATCGTTCATGGTCCCATGGATAGGTTGGTATCTCCCGTATAAAAGATACCTTGCTTGCGTTGGAGAAGAATGTCCGGTCATAGCCGGCGAAGTCGACTGTGCCACGCCCGCAGTAAGTTCACAACATCCCCAAGGCGTCCGCAAACACGGTGAGGTCGTTCTTCTTCCGTGAAAGGACTCCGCTGTATGGGAGTTTGGCCTCGCTTATTTCCTGTATTGTTTGCAGAACGGGCGATTGAAGGGCTGGGTGTGGGCCGACTTCGAGCCCTACATCAAATCCCCCTTCTCGCGTGGTGAGCGCAACCTCCACTGCTCCAGCAAATAGAACGGGTTGGATCATATTAGCGACCCAGTATTCACCGGAGAGTCCAGCGCAAGCTTCTGACATTGCTTCGCCCGGATAGACACTGGAAAGCCAAACGGGCGAAGAACCTTCGGGCGATATTGGGCGAATATCACACGATCGCAATGCGTCTAGGTAGGGTTGCGCGCAGGCTAGCATATGATGTGAGTGGTAAGCCATATCGACCTTCAGCACCCGGGCAAACTTGTTATGCTCATCCAAATGTAGCCTCGCCTCGTTAATGGTGTCATCATCCCCGGAGATAGTCACGCTTGTCGAAGAGTTACACGCAGCCACCGAAATGCGCCCATGGAAACCGGGTGCTTCGCATAGTTCACGAGCTTCATCTGGTGATAGCCCAACTGCCATAGTTGCGCCCCGTTGTCCCTCTGTTCCACATGCGAGCTTCGTATAAACACCGCGATAGTAAGCAATACGGATGGCATCAGATGCTGTGACGAGGCCGGCGGCGTATGCAGCGCCAATCTCGCCGGACAAGTGACCCACGACGGTATGGAAGCGGATACCAGCACTCTGTAACATGTTGACAAGCAATATTTGGACGGCAGTACAAAGGGGTTGGGAGATAGCTGGTTCCCCAATGCGGCTGTTCTCCGGCGATTTCGCGAGCTCTTCTTCAACTGTCCATGATGGACGGTCATTCTCTCGTGGAAGGGTTGCTAATGTTTTATCCAGGGATTGCACTATCCCACGGGCTTTGGGGGAGGCTCGGAGCAGCTCCTGGCCCATACCCGCCCACTGTGCGCCTTGTCCTGTAAAAACACCGAGGATTCGTCCATCATGTTTGAGGGATGGCTTGATACCGACCGGGTTTTCGGTTGTTGACAGCTGGATGCTCAGCTTAGATAGAAGGTCGTCCGTACTGAGTGCCGTGATTGCTGTTCGCACGCTGAAGGTTGACCGTTTGTATTGCAGAGTGGAAGCGAGACTGCGCAGGTCTACATCGGCACTAGACTTGAGATACTCGGAAATATTCTGTAGTATTGACACGAGGGTCCGCTCCGATTGAGCTGAGAAGACAAATGGCGTCGTCACTGTTGATGTTTGCTTGCTAGGCTCCGCGTGGACTTCTCTCGTGTCTTCATAACTTTCCAAGATAGCGTGTCCATTTGCACCGCCAAAGCCTATTATGGTGTAATGGTTTAATGGTTAACAGCCATCTCAAATGTGGGGACCGATAGCTGGGCGAAGTGCCCGGTACTAACCAAAACTATTAACACTTGCCCGTCTTGGTACACTCTTGTCGAGGACGGGCCATGGCGTCAGGGCTGTATCTAGGCGAAGATGCTTTGCATAAGGTGCTACCGCCGGGCTCAGGTGATCAAACAGCATGTTTGGCGGAATATAGCCGTGTTTAATCGCGAGAGCCGCTTTGAGCAAGCCCGCAAGACCAGCAGTACCCTCGGTGTGGCCGATGACAGTCTTGATAGATCCAATATGGATAGCATCATCCTCGCCAAGGCCATCCTCCCGTCCCTCAAAAAAGGCATTATGCACCGCCTCAGCCTCCCTAGGGTCCCCGGCCTTTGTCCCAGTCCCATGAGCTTCAAAATATTGAGGTCTATCCTCTCGTTTAGAGACATCCAGTCCGGCCCGCTGGTATGTCTTTCGAATTAGGTCCGCCTGGGCTGCGCTGCTGGGCATGGTGATACCGCGCGTGCGGCCGTCCTGGTTGATGCCGGTTTCGCGGACTATACAGTCAATTGGATCGTTGTCTGCGATTGCTGCGCTTAACTTTTTTAGCACAATCGCACCAACACCTTCGCCTCGGGCGTATCCATTCGCACTGGCATCCCACATCTTCGCGCGGCCGTCGGGACAAATCATTTTCAGGTGGCTGAGAATGAGATAGTTTTCTACAAGCCAGAATTAGCTAGAGCCTACCCAGATTGAGAGGATAGGAAACGGAGTCATACGGGGTGTGATAATCAAACTTGCACCACAAGCGACAGCCACCGATGACTCTCCACTTCGGAGCGACTGCACAGCGAGGTGAAGAGCCACCATGCTAGAGGAGCAAGCAGTGTCAATAGTCATAGACGGCCCATGCCAGTCAAAAAAGTAGGAGATGCGGTTTGAATGAATGCTGCGTGAGATGCCGGTGCCCGCATACTTCGGGATGCAGTCGATATCACCCTGCACCACATCAGTATAGTCGCAGCTCATCAGCCCTACATACACGGCTGTTGAAGAACCCTGGAGGCTTTCAAGCGTCAAACCAGCAGACTCCAGTCCCTCATAGACGGTCTCCAGGAGCAATCGTTGCTGCGGGTCAATCGTCTCTGCCTCTGCTGGCTGGATGTTGAAGAATTGGGGATCGAATTTGCGGATATCTTCCTCCAAGAAGTGGCTATACTTGGTTATATTGCTACCATGATGTGGTCCATTTGCGTAGTGGTAGCCTTCCCAGTTGAATCGGTCTTTGGGGATCTCAGTCAGACAGTCCCGGGGGTCTTGCAGCAGCTCCCAGAGACTAGAGGCACTACTCGCATTTCCTGGAAAGCGACAGCCGCTGCCAATAATAGCAATAGGTTCATTCGGACAGGGTGGCATATTATTTGCGCTTGATTATTGGAATATAATGATGCATACAGTACGACGAAGAACACCGAGAGCTATGTGGCTATGTATATATATAGCAGGTGCGGTTTTTTTTAGGGTTTTCTCAGTGTCGTTTCTACATAATCTACACCACGACATGTGGCATAAGCCCCTGTGCAGGGTTCATTGACTTCCATGTATACCCCGCCACGTGGACCGACAACCGTCTCGTTCGTCGGTGGTCGGCGCTAAATAATCGTGATGCTTTGTCGAATCACACATTTTGTACCGTATTATGGAATATCCAGCAATTGGCCAATCTTCTGCCGTCTTGCCTCCGCAGGAGGAGCATGGAGAGGAAAGATTGGAGATGGCCCTAGCTGGGTGACCCACACTCGTGGTAGGACCCCCGGGGCGGGCCGGACACCTGGACAGTCTATTAGTCTATACTCCGTACAGGTCTAAATACTTCCTATGTATCATGAAACATTGTTCAAGGTGCAAAGCCTACACAGATAAACGCTCGCGGTCTCAATAGCTTTATACTATGTTCACAAAAGCTGCCAGGTCCATGCCGCATGAGCTCCCTAATCATAACCAAGACCCAGCCAAGCCTCACTAGGAGATTTTCCCAGAGAATCAAAAGCCTACTCCAGGGGGCCCATGCGCTGGGTTGTCCTTCATCCAGTAGATGGGCGGATCTGTTAGCCAAAAGGTGGGGCTTAAAAGGTGGGGCTTAAGTATACGTGCCACTTCGTTCCTACAATAGTAGATCGGCGCGTAATGAGTGATGGGATATTTTTGGAAAGATGATTATGTTACATCAACATTTCAGCAACAAAGCGACAGGTACTGATAGTTAATACTATAGCTAATATGTGCGTAGCTGCATGTACATATTGTTACAGCATCAGATTTACATGTCGTATCTTTAGTGGTAGCATTCAATGTTCTTACCGACTCTACGTCGTTCATTTCCTTAGATGTATTATATTATAGATATTATCCCCGCTTTATTAGTGCTATAGCTCCAATGATAAGGAGAATTAGTTCTCATCTGCATGGATGTCACATACCGGGGAGCGGCTAGGACTACCCAACTACCCACATTTCTTGCCAGGAAAAAAAGCTGGTTGGTTGTCATGGTGGTCCATCAACCCCTTCGTAGGTGAGGTTGGCTGGATATAATTAGAGACACCAAGACGCCAACAGTAAGCACTACCCGTACTTCTCGTATACGAGCTAGTGTGGACATCCGATAGGGATTACATCGATCCCCCACTAGTGCATCGGACAATATTCGACTTTCAGTCTGACTCCAGCCGTACCACCTGCAGCCTAATGAAGCACCCAGGAGTTAATGGATCCCCTTCATTGAACGAACTCGCGCAATTGACAGCACGATAATGTAAACTGCTGTCTTCACTGTCTCTAACAGCCCCAATAGCACTAGTCAGTCAGCCTGGATTGCGACATCTTATTTGTTCTCCTCCTCGCAAAACTTAGCGATCTCGTGGTATTCAAGCCCCTCCTGCTCATCTTCTTGTGCTTCGCGGATAGCGTAAGAGGTGTTATACCGAGATAGTAAATGTGCAAATATATCTTGCATTCCAAGGCTAGCCCAGGGAAGTTTATATATAAACTATGTGCAGCAAGAATAGCACAAGTGGCCTTGTTAACCATATAGTCTGCAGGAAGAGGAAGGTGCTGAGGACTCGATATGCACTAGCCTAATCTAGTAAGCTGCTCTTGTCTCCTTCTTTTTTTTTTTTTTTTTTTTCTTCCTGATCTTCCCTGTCAACACAAGAATAACCATCTCTACCTCCGCCACACAAGGCACAAGCACTGGGACCGGCACCTCTCAGCCCGGCCCCAGGAAGTGCACAAGCTGGGTCGCAGATATTCATGATTGGAGGATCCTCGGGATCTGCTTCGGTGTGGTCCTAGATCTGCACCACTACCCATTCACGGCATAGGCCAAGTGCTGGGGAATGAGGGTTTGGAAAATGCCAGGTAAGTTCAACCATTCCCTATAGGCAGAGTAGAAGAATGATACTCAGTTCTTCGATGTCAAACAATTACTAACTTCTACTGTAGGCGTTGCGGAGAGTGCCCTCAATGCGGCAAGAAGCCTTCATGTCCGCAAAACCGTCAAGCCCCGATAGTAAAATAGGAGCGTCAACAAAACCCTATAATGAAAATTTGGTACTTCATAATTTCCCATGGTAAATTTTGACTGCCCGATAGAAGTCCATCCACCGATTCTAAAATGGAATTGATAATCTATATAACTTTTCAGCTCCCCCTAGCTTACCAGGTGATGTCTCCCTTGTTTATTGCTGCATCATCTTTACCCGCGTCACTGGGCCCTTGTAGATTTTCCGGGCATAAAGCATATAATAACTTAGTGAAACCACAACAACTCCCCCAAAGATAACCACACTCCAATTCATGGTAGTCGGGTCCACATTCTTGGTTAGGGGGAAGAAACTAAAGATCCATATCACCAGCAAAACCATGATTGAAATGGTGTCACAGATTGGGGTGAACTTGCCCATGCTCCAACGTGCCGGTGGTAGGGGCTGATTGCGCCATCGTCGAAGACGAACGCATGTGATGGAAATGATGTAGGAGGACAGGAGAGCGGCTGTGCCGAGGGACATTATTGCGTTGAAAGCCACAGAAGACCCAATGTTGATTAAGGCGAGGAGAGAAACAATAACGAGACTGGCGCAAAGAGCATTCAGTGGAACAGTGAATGTTGGGTTAACCTGTTTCCCCCGTTTTAGTCAGAGAATTGGACGAAGGTACGTGAAAGAGCTCACCTGTGCCAAAAAGTCGGAGAAAGGAAGACCCTTGTCTCGAGCAAAGGAGTAGATCTGGCGGGAGGTTGTAGCAACATTACTGATTGCCGCACAGAATTGCATGATCATAATCACTACTGTCATGCCTGTCGTGGCGCTGACTGATCCCGTGGCGTTGAGGAAAACCTGGATGAAGGGGAATCCTGTTTCAGACTTGAGCACTTCGTCGATGTCGCCCACACAGAACGCAAATGTGATTATCATGACCAAGCCGGTGGACCCGTTGAGGATCAGTGTCCATACCATGCCCATGGGGAGCACCCGGGATGCATCTCGGATTTCTTCCGCTGTATTACTTTCTTAGTCGTTTCCCCCATGGGTTGGGGAATAGCAGGATACATACCCATATGAACCGCTGAGTCGGGGCCTTTTTTGGATATATTGTTAGCAACGGGCAAAATAAGATAACCAATGCGGGGGCATACCAATCAAGGCATAGATAGGTCCAACCAGCCCCGCCATACACGCAAGTCCATTGTTATCCCATCCGCCCCGATTCTCGATTGAACCAAATACCTCAGAAGCAGGAACCTTAGAGGACAACACCCAAAGTGGGATCAAAATTCCAAAGAAACCGAAACAGTGCACAATCAAGATAATCCCTTCGATTAAGGGGAGCTTCTGCGCCAGGAATGTGTTAAACATCAAGGCTACCATGGCCACCGCAATGACAAGCAGTGTGACATGCCAACGCTCGTACGTATATGTATCAGGGTAGTTTATGGCAATCACGCCGACCATCATGTTAGCCACTGTGTAGCTGCATCCTGCAATACCGGTGTGCCAACCCAGCACGCAAATCCATCCAGTGAGGTAACTTAATAGGGCCTGGGAACTGGGGGGTGCGAACTCCGACACCCAATGGTACTGGCCACCGGACAATGGGGCCCTAGAGAAATCGAATATAAAGGTTAGCAATCTCATCGCCAAGACATGTGAACTATGCATACATGGAAGCCATTTCAGCCATTGAGAGGATCACGAAACTGAACCCTGCCAGCCCTCCCAGGTAAGTATATATCATACCCCCTTTGCCACCGTTAGTTAATCCATAAGATGAACCACTAATCGAATATGTCAACAGTCAGCACACGATCCAATATTATAATGAAGTTGATTATTTTAATAAATATATCGATAAGTTCAATTATGGAGACTTACAAGAGAACTGCTTCCCATGTGCACATAAGCACCGCTGTAAACCCAAGTACGGAAAGGAACCTGAAGTTCCTCTGCAGGACGTGTCATTTCTTTCTTTCTTCTGTTTTTCTGGTAATGATGATTTGGAACGGGGAGCTCAGAAAATCTGAGCAAAGTTGCGTACATTTAGTTCTTGGTCTCGCCCGGCACGCCACATGTCATGTTTGTCCTGCGCCGTGCCTTCCCTTTGGGAAGCGTTCAGGGAGGAGGTCTCCGGCGAGGAGTGTTGAACGTTCAACATGATCCCGTCCTCGCGCCCCATGGTGAAAAATGGTAAATTCAATTCTAGTGAGTGAGGGGGATAAACGAACAAGGGTGGAGGGGAAACCAGTACAAGGAAAGAAAGGACGAGCGGGCAGGAAGTAGATAAGGGAATTGAGAATCTGAATTCAACGATGGTGCAACTAGGGCGAGAATGTAGCCGTGTTTTCGGTTAGGAGATTGCAACGTAGGCACAGGGGTAGATAATTGTAGCGATAATAGACTAGGGTAGTAAAAATAGGTAAAAATATTTTATATATCTGGTGAACCCTGGTCAACAAGCAAAGGTAGTGGTTGGCAACGACCGAAGTACGATGCATTAGGGCACCACTAGGAGCGTGTCGGTGGTAAGACACCCAACAAGCTATATGGTTTTTCTTATTATTATTATTATGGAGTACTTCATACATTAGGCTATTTTATGCGGGATTAATATCGTTCAAAGGAAAAATGAATACCCTGAGGTCTGCCGTTAGCTGTCCCGCCGAATTCTGACCCGTTCAGGATCACAATCCCAGCTATGTACGCACTCTATTGAGATCATCTGATTGGTCAATTGTTATATTAATCCTTCCTCCTGGTTAGCTCTACGCACTATACATGCCTAGGTAGTATTCGTACATATGCGAAAAATGGCCTGGGCCAAGTCTGGAGATCCCGCCCCACCATACGCTACCCTAAGCCATCTAGAGCTTCTATTCCGTTATTGTACGGAATAGGAAGGTTATATATACATAGGGGGTTGCCAAGCTTATGCTGATCTTCGCAACCGCATGGCGCCGAGATAATATACCCCGCCCGTGCCCCGTGAGCACATGCTTCTTTTTACCCTAGGTAATTTAAGGTCTTCTACTGACTTTTCTTGGATTCAATTCAACCCATTAAGTACATATCATTTTATTCGCATATTGACCCTTGAGAGTAGACCTTTCTATTTTGAGAATTGGGGGTGGTTAGAAAATAATAGATTTAGACAAAGTATAGGTTGTAATTCATTAACTTCAAAAATTAATTAATCTGCTGTAATAAGC
>PKQL01000149.1:0-50932 GCA_002916455.1 Penicillium sp. CF05
GTTCAGTTCATTGGTTCGTGTGTAGTTCATAAAGGATAATTCATATCAAAGACGCTATTTCATAAAGGAAAAATGCTATACCCATTCAGTGTTTCCAATCACTCCTACATGTCGGGCATGTGGGAGCGTGACTTGTCTGTAGCCATTGGTCGATGCATTGTTTGTGGAAGTTGACTCCACAACGTGCCTTGCACCAAACCAATTCTTCAAGGTTTTCATCGGCATCTGTATCGTCATAATCATCCTCCTCATTATCGTTGTCGTGATCATTATCGCTGTGGTCGCTGCCACCACTGTTCTCGCTCTCCTCTTCTTCGCCCCAGTCCTCATCTTGCGAACTCTGCAAACCACACAAACAGATACCACATTCTCCCTCAATCTCACGGCGAATGGGCTGGGGTGTTTCATCCTGGCTGGCCGTGGTATCGATTCTACTAAAGACGCGAGCTTCAGTTGGAGTGTTCACTGGCCTAGGCCTCGAAATAGGAATAGCGCTTGTTTGACGACTAGTTGGGGCTTGAACTGGTCGAGGAACAGTGATTGCTGACTGGTTGGTAGAAGATTGTGTCGAGTCTCTTCTCAATGTTTCGTTGACACGATTTATTAGGGGATTTTCGCTCGGCGCGTTTGCCCTACTCCTGGAATTGACGACTGCGCTCAGGTCTTCAGCCTCACGGCGAGGAGGGTTTGTAGTAACTGGTAGGCTAGATTGAGCAATCTCGAGGTGCCTGATCTCTTCTTCGGCATCACGAAGTCTTTGGCGAAGAACAGCAATTCTTTCCTCTGTATTCGCCTCGGCGGTCTCTGACCCCATTCGGGATGATGTTCTCACCGGCCGTGGATATGGCGTTGAAACAACCTGCGAATCGAGATATGTACGGACTTGTCTTTTCCAACGACACGCGAGATCCGAAGCTTGGTTCTGGTGGAACCTTGTGCATAGAACATGAGGAGCTAAACTTTCTAGCAGTGTATTGATATTCCGACCGGCTCGAAGGTCTTTGGTACCCTCGTTAAGAAGCATCATCGCGGAACTGCGACCGCGTGCATTTGTAGGGGCGTGACAACGACGGCCCTGTGACGGAGCGTAACCGGCACACCATGACTCTTTCTCCGGTTCGAGTTTGATAATCTCGGATAGAGAAGCCATGGATGAAGCTACGATATGGGAATATTGAGAAGGCATTATAAATTATGGAATGCAGGGAATTTAGAGACAATTGACCGAAATATACTATTGCGTATGAAGTGCTTCTGCTCGGTTACTTCAGAGCTTCTGGAGAACCATTTATATTAATTATTTCAGGTTGCTACGCTGAGCCTTGGAAGTATCCTGGTAGAAATGGCAGGCTGTTCTGCCACAATAGCGTGGCGCAGCCCCTGGAATAGAAATTAGACAGCGCTAAACGATTGAATGAGAGATGCCCGAGGACGGATACCAATGAGCATTGACACTATGAGGCGTGGTGGCTTTATCTCGGGGCTGTGCGTCGAAATGAAAAGAGGGGTTATCAGGCCTCTATTGGTTCTCAGCGGCTTTTGATAGGCTCTGAGAGACAGATAACTACATAATACATGGAACTTTTGTCATGCGCAGGACGCTAAATTAAGCAACTTGCTGCGGGAAGCACATGTGAATGTGGGCAAATGGCGATACTGGCCTTCTTGCCCTGTCTATACTTTCATAGCGCACTTCTCTTTGTTTCTACTGTCTTCATTTTAGCTTTGGCTCTATAAAAGAAATTTAGACTATTTCAAGTACCAAGTACATACGACCATAGCCGTCCGTTCAATTAAGCCACACGCCGGTGAGTTAGTAGTGGAGTGGGTGACCATTAGCGGGTTATATTCAATAACAAGTTTGATTCTCCTAGGCGGCCTTTCTTCCCCCGGTTTTTATTTTTTATTTTTTTATTTTACCTTATGTTTCCTATGGTCATTTGAATCTTAGGAGATGTGTCAACCGGTAGAAGCTAGTACCAAAGAGTTGTGATGAAAACAACATGCCAGTTGAAAAAAAATAAAAAAATAAATAAATAAATAAATAAATAAAAAAAAAAGAATTAAAAAAAAACCACGGGAGGGGAAGAGACGTCAGCGGCTCAGGGGTGTGTACAATACTCAGGTGTAAAATAGTGGTGTTCAAGGCATGCATTTAGGTGAATGAGCCGAAGGGGTTGAGGAGTACGGCGGCAGGAATTTCCCAACGAATAAAAAGGATAAAAAAAAAGCAAAAACATACAACGGCCTCATAACAGCTATGAATACAAGTCTTTATTTCTTGACCACTCCTCCTCTCGAAGGAGCAACGCCTCATTCACCGTTCGACTCAGCGATTCAATGTTGACTAAAGTGGTCATATCCTCATGTACGCCGCTGATACGGTGTAGTCGCAAGGGCCGATCAGCGCGGCGATTTGAAGGCATGTCGGCATAGTCGAGGGAAACATCATAGTTGGACGCGCCAACAACATGGTTCTTCCATTCGCCCATGTAGATATAGCGCCAGCTTGCGGCATCAGGAACGACGGTATCTCTCGGCGGATTCGCGGTGTAGAAAGCATCGTAAACACTAGTCGCGCCAGAAGCGTTGTAATCGGATGCTATGAGGTGCATAGACATGCTAACATCAATCCAGTTACCCAGTTTGACTTGGTACAGGCCCGCATCTTCTAACGCACCGGGTGCCAAGAATGTGGGAACTGACTCGATGATTTTGTCGACTGGCACGGGTGCTAGCTTTTCTAGAAAACCCGGTATGTCGCTACGATTGATGGCGCCGGTGGACTCGAGAATAAGTGCCAGGATGTGGCGTTCGTCAGTTGCCTTGTGCACAATGCTGATGAAACCTGGGACGCTATCCATCCCCGCGCAGAACACCACCTCTTCTCCTAGTGCCTCGAGGCGCTTGGCAAGCTCGAAGGCCATAATGCCTCCAAAGCACGATCCGATGAGCGCATATGGCCCCGTAGGTTGCTCGTCTTTGATGCCGGCGACATATGTGTCCAGCATATCTTCGAGCGTCCTGAATGGCTGTTGGCCCCATTCGAGGCCGCGAGAGTAAAGCGCCAAGATTTTTCGATCGGGTATCCGTGGCCAGAGTGCCATATAATTGAGGAATCCCCCATTGGCTGGGGGGCAAAAGATCAAGGGCGTTTTAGAGCCCGTTGAACGCAACACCTTCACTGGGGCATATGGAACTAACTCTTCTCGTGAGGTATCGTCTATAGCAGAATCGATATCCCGGATTGTCTGGCAAGCCAGCATTTGGGGTACAGATAGCGGTTTGGCCAGAGAAAAGGCCTTTTCGATCCCCGACTTTAGCCTGAGGTAGCCCAGGCTGTCAATTCCCAGGCTCGCGATCGGCAGATCGGCAGAGAGCTCCGACGCCGGTATTTGCAAACGATCCTCAAAGATATGTGAAATGGCTTTCTGTCGAGAACTCATGAAGTTATCGCCGTACTGATTTGCCGCCAGTGAAAGCTTGAACCCATCAAACTCCCCGGCGAGGAGCGCTGCCTTGAGTTTCGATCGGGATAGCTTTCCGATGCTACTCTTTGGTAACTCGCTCTTGGGTAGTGCCAAGACAAGACAGGGCCTCTTCTTGCAGAACTCAATCACAGCTTTGTTGATCTGCCCGATTATGGCCCGCAGCCACGGTGTGTCGCCGATTTGATCTCCAGCGGGGTTGAAAAGGATGACCACCTCTTCACTATCTGTTCTGTCACTCCATATCGAAAATGAGGCGGTGAAGCCGGCCTCGAGGCCTGGGATGTCTGATGCTTCGATCGAATATTCGAGCTCGCCGCTTGAAATTTTCTGGCCGTTCAAAACGAGCACCTCTTTCGAGCGGCCGATAATGACGAGATTGCCCTGCTCATCGAGTGACCCAAGGTCCCCAGTATCGAACCAGCCATCGCTGGTGAAGCAGCTCTTTGTCGCCTTAGCATCATTGTAATAACCGTTGAATATCATTGATCCCTGGAGCTGCACCGCGCCGGTGCGTACAGGCCGCAGGCCGCTGTCGACGATGCGCAATACGTTGGTAGGGAGGGGTACTCCCACCGATGCAAAGGCATATTTACACTTTACGTCGTAGCTGGGCCCGTTGCGATTGTAGAATAAAGCTGAACAAGTCTCACTCAGGCCGTAAACTGCTGTTACGGCGTTATCTGGTGCGCCGTGGGTGCTCAGCAAGTCGGCCGCAGCTTTGAGGGTGCCGGTCTTGTTTGCCTCCCCACCACAGAAAAGCACACGGAGGCTATTGAAATTGTATGCAGGCAATTCAGTCTGTTGATTCCTTGCATCGTTGTACGCCCGTGTCGCACCTGCCAGGAAGGAGTTCGGGGCAAAAGTATAGGCGATCTTGCTATCCGATAATACTCTCCAAAATTCGAGTGGATCTTGACTGAACTCGGCAGGTGGGATCATAACCATGTTGGAACCGGTGGCCATGGCTTGTAGGTGCAGCTCACAGAGGGCGACACTATGATCAAATGCTGGGAACTACGTATTAGCCTTTGGTACATGCGTACAGCCACTAGATGGCAGATTAGGCAGCGGAAACATACTGACCCAGCATAAGAACATGTCATTAGCACCCATCCTGTTCGTGGAGCATTTGAGGAGGCTCGATGTTACCAGCTGGCGATGTGTGAATTTCACCGCTTTCGATGGTCCCGTACTCCCGCTGGTAAACAATATGGTGCATGTTGTGTTCTCCTGCCCATTACCCCTATCGTAAAATCTCGAATCCTTCTTCGCATATTGATGAACGGAGTGGGATGGGGTGTTGATCTGATCTGTACAGAAAACCTGAAACCCTCCGTGGTTGTCAAATGGGGAGGAGCTGGACGTCGTCGTAATAAGGTAAGGGTGGTCAAATAGTCGGCTTATATGATCCAGCTCCTTATTCCGGGATTTTTCTCCGCCCTTAAGCGGCGGTAGAACGGTTGGAATACCGCCCGCGGCGACAACGGACCAATACCACTCAACGCTTTGCCAGTACCCTTCAAAGAACAAGACAACTGGCTTTCCTGGAGTAACCACTCCCCGATGTAGCAACGTGTGTGCGTTGGCCTGCGACATAGAGGTAATTAACATGACATCCTCATATGGATTACCGCCATCATCTGTTCCATGGTGCGCTCTGGTCGGTGGTCGAGTTTATCCATCGACACTTTGACGAAACTATCAACAGAGAAACATACCGTTGCAAGATCCCATAGCCGCTCGTAGGTCAGTTGTTCAAACCCGGATTCTACGTGCGGCTTACGGATGAGAAGTCCGTGTCGTGGTTGTGTGTCAACAGCTTGGCGCAACAAGGAGAGCAATGTCGTGGGGCGATGTGTTTTCTGGGTCTTTGGCAAGACTTCCAACGGCAATGCCGTGGGGGTTATGTTGTGGTTACTCGTGTCCAAAGTTTCCACCGCCGTTGTCGATTGAGTCATCTCAAATTGCACGTCGCTTCAAATTGCGTGGATCTCCAAACGCAGCGAGAAAAAGATCGCTTCAACTCAGATCGAAGGTATAAAAGTAAAATTCAGTCGTAGAGCTCTTAGAGGACGTTTCCTTCCTGTGTTTGAATGTAGATGAGCGTGGCTGGTTCAAGCTGGGGCAGTGATATTCACTTAATCTCTCGCGTCCTAGCCTTTGTTCGATTGCCACGTAATGGTTATCATCGCTTCTGCTACCTTACGGTAGTTATATGGGTCCTGTTTACGGTAAGATATGCGGTAATTCGACAGTAGCTCGGTAGTCCTACCGTTCGCGGTTCCCCAAAACCGTTGAGCAACCGTTGAGCAACCGTTTTCGTGCATATCCCACCGTAAATGGGCCCATATCGCTCCTACAGTGGCATTGTAAAATGATGGGAAGTGCTAGAACTGCATGCTATGAAATTTTGCTGAGCTAATAATATAGCTGCAATTGGTTGTTGACGACGGAAGTTACCTCAGGGATTGAGGATAACTACTAGTTAGCACACTCAGGGGTACTTCTGCCTGAGGCATGAATTACCGAACTGAGGGCGCTGGCCAATCAGAGGTCACTGTAATTTATCCTACCAGAATCTCGACACAAAGATCTAAGGCCAACCCAACCAATTGCATCATGTCAGGATGGCAAAACGTCCGTATAGGCGAAGAAAGCTGCCTTCGGGCTGAAAATTAGGGTTGGGGTGCACCAATAGGAGTACATTTTCTCGACACTTTACTTTCTGCCGCTTATTCTGCTTAAAAGAATCCCACGAAATTTTTGTCGACGTTTGCAGCACCACTGTACCTAGATCGGCGAGAATAAAATTTCAACTCTAATCTATATTTCAATGAGCGATTATTGTGAAATACTATGTCCCATCATAACCCGTGGTTACCTTGCCGCACTGCTCTTAGGATGAGGCATAGGCATGTCTAAGGATGAAATGATCCACACCTGTTTTTCAAGCAGCCCTCATACAAAAGGTCCCCACCACAGATTGTGCATGTCTTGTAAGTGTAACTGGTAAAACCACTTCATCTTTAATACCATCTACACCTACGAGAGATGTTGCAGCAACTCTTGCGCCGCTCGGGCGGCCATCAGTCCTTCCACTCGTGCGGACAGTCATTTCGAAATAATGTCACTGCTTGGGCAGTAAAGCGCAATGAGGAGTTAAATGCTCAAGTCAAGTCGCGAAATGTGCTAATATATGGTGCGGGTGGTAAGTGAGATATCCTTTATTTTTTTCCTGGGGTTGCAAGAAACCTAACGTCTGATCGCACGCCAGCTGTTGGCGCAGTAGTGGCCTGGAGGCTGGCCCAGATTCCCAATGTCTGTGTCTCCGTTGTCTGTCGGTCCAATTACGAGGCAGTCACATTAAATGGGTTTCACATATCGACGCGGAAATGGGGGCCGGGACATTTTATTCCTCAAGCTGTGTATCGAAGTCCATTAGAGGCTTGCGGCAAGCTCTTTGACTACGTTCTGTGCACCAACAAGTCAACTACGGGCAGCGCAAGTTCTTACAATGAGCTCAGAGCGGTCACAAATGGCAGGACCGCTTTTCTTGCGCTCCAAAATGGAGTTGACGTCGAGGCTCCGCTGCGTGGCACCTTTCCAAACAACACAATCATCTCCGGTATCGTCTACTTCAACAGCCGACAACTGAGTCCTGGGTTGATCTCCCAGGAATCCAGCATTCGGTCATATCCCGTAGGCCTGGCCGTATACGACCGTCGGAAAGCTGAATTCGGAGTTTTAGACGATGAGAAACTAGCTGAGTTTGTCCAGCTTACTGGTGGAGAGTTCCAGCCGCTGAATGATGCAGTAAGTGAGCGCTGGGTCAAACAACTTTGGAACGGCGTCTTCAACCCACTCTGCGCCATCTACAAGCTCAATACGCATGATCTCTTGCATCAACCAAGCCTTGCTCACCGAATCTCTAAAGCCATGGAGGAGATCTACATAATTGCAGCTGCGTCTGGAGCGAGCATTGATCCAACTATGCCTCAAAGGCTAATGGACGTGACCAAGCGGAGTCCACCGATTGTGCCCTCTATGCTCCAGGACGCGCTCGTCCACAGACCCATGGAGATAGAATCACTATGTGGTAAGTTCTTCAAGGGAGTGATTACCTACCAAAGCTCATCCATTGTCCCGTAGGCAGCATTTGGAGACAAGGCTTGAAGCTCGGTTTAGATGTGCCCACGTTGGAATCAATCTATTGGCAGTTAGTCAAAATTCAGGACAGACATCGTTATGATCAGCTGAATACGGTACTGGCAACAGAATTGGGTGCAGAGACGACCAACATCAAGGCATTCTAGGGCTCTTGAAATTTGCAATAATCCAATTGCGAAGAAGTTTATTATTGCTGTACTTATGATCGCAATAGGCCGCATCCCACCAGCCTAAACATACAAGGGGTACAAGCCCTCGGGAATTTCGTATGTCATGTGGGTGATCTGGGGAATACGATGCTTTTCCCAGGTCAATACAAAGTGGATTATCTGCCTTGACACACCCCTTCAGCTAGCTGCCTAAGAAAACATGAAGCAATTCAGAACTAGTTAGCCCTCACACTGCAGGTTCTAAACATCAGCTGAAACAGGTTAAACAAACTCAGACAAAATAGGCTAAACAGGCCACAGACTACTGACGCTGTCAAATTTTCTCAGTGGTAGACCACAGACTGCTGGTCGCTATCAAATTTTACTCTAGCAGGCCACAGACTGCTGGCCTAAAAGACTACAGTTTCGGTAGGTAGATCATCGCTAATTGTAGTCAAAGCGATCGGTTTGACTCCTGGAAGAGTTATCTTGATATGTTCAATAACCGCCGGGTTATTCCCCATGCGTTCGTTAATCTTGTAGATAACATCTCTCTGAGGTATCCAACCATCAGGGCGTGATTCGGTATTCAAGTAGTAGCAGCGTTTATATGGATAGATTCGCCCGCTTATACAGAGATTTCGCGAGGATTGGATTAGTTGGCCGTTTAGCATAGCCTGAAACTGTTGGGGCCCCAGTAATTACTATTGACACCTTTCGACAGAATTTTGGAACCTTGAAGCTGTCGGAATGACATGGTCGTGGAATAGGTACATGCATAGACGTTAGAGACCCCCACTTAATCCCGTGTGGGGGTGGGTCTTGGCAGGAACTGGGGACATAAACTGGCATCAAGGCATCAAGGTACAGAGTATCTCGGTATACACAGATACACACATTTTTCCCGCTCACCTGTTTCGCCTTCGCAGTTGATAAATATAACAGCCACCAAAACATGTGGACTCTAGTGGCTTGCCTTCCCGCTTACTCCATGATGTTATGGGCTAAACTCGCTTGGCTACAAAGTACATCGCCGTCTATTGCGAACTCACCCTGGTTACCCCCGGTCGCGAGACGCTAAAGCGGCTCTCTCACCCATATCTCACACGAGTGGCACCCACCCGACTACTGGCCACACATAAGCCGTATATTGTGCAAGGCCAATTCTTAAAGTGCCCTTGACACCGCTGTCCCTTTTAACACGGCGACGTAAACGTGCCTAGAGTTAGTGTGGCTGATATAAGTGAGAAATTTAAGACTAACTGGTGGAAAGAAACTGGATATATTTTGGCGGTATTATAGAGACTGAGACACTTGAGGCATTTGAGTAGTAAAGAGGTTACCGTAGCAAATGACATATCATACTCTATCTTCCTCATATTCTAGTTAGGACAGTCCTACAATGTAATTAAATTGAACTTGAACTTGTATTAGTACAATGCATATCAGTTGGTCTTCAGCTCTCGCTGGATTCTGCATCATGGCATATGGCCTTTTTTTTTTTTTCTTTTTTTTTTTCTGAAATTTCGGCTTTCAATCGTTGTTCTTTATGTGACTGGTGGTTGGTAAGACTGATGAGCAGCAGATGGGCAAGTTGATAGCAAGCTACTTGTCACCATCCATTTCAGGCTCACCATCCTTACCGGGCTTCTTGTTAGGGACCCGGTCTAGGGCCTTGATGTAGACCCGCTCGCTGCGTCGCCGCTGGCTCTCAGACTGGCCGCGGTTGGTCCCAGCCCTCCCAATGTGAGGCTGCATCTGCGAAAGGTTGGCCCCAGTCATATCAACTGTAGAAAGGGACTCAGAGTGGCCATCAAGACGGGGTGTCATGTCATTAGTCGCAAAGTCGCCGTTTGTCGACTGACTCGATTCAGCCCGAGCATTGGTGTCACGGGTATCCTGGATTTCCCCAATGATATGTCCCCCTCCGGAGATCCTCTGTTCTGCCTCATACTCTTTGATATCGGCTTCGTTCATGGGGCCGTTAGTGGCAGATCGCTGTCGTAGAGCAGCCTCCTTAACCCAAGGCTTGAAGTGAGGAAGGATTTCAACATCGGGGAAACGAACCGTGCTCGCACGCACGCGTAGGGGGTCGCGGTGGGCGGGTTTAGTGATACGTCCCTTTCGGCCGTTCGAAATACCACCTCGACGAGGGCTTCCTGGAGCATTCGGAGACTTGGGAATATGATTGAGCTGCTGTTGCGCTCTTTCTTGGTTTCGCAGCCTCACCATGTGGTTACGCACCAGTTCGATAATGTGACGGATTTCTTGGAAGGTCTTGCCGTGACCCACATGTTGGCGAAGCCAGTCTGGGACGGGGGCGATGATGGCAGTTGGATGTTTACGGCCAGGAGGGCGAGTAACGGTGCCCGAGGACTTGTTGTCCTGGTCTTCGGTCTGGCCAGCAGAGGGAGTAGTATTGTTCTGGTTGGAGAACTCGGTATTGGGTGCGCCTTCGCTTTCACGTCCGACTCGCATTTGCTCTCGACGGCGGAGGATGAGTTCGAAACTCTCCACTCCATCCCAGTTCTCCATTCGGTTCAGGGATTCTAGGAGGAGGTCACACTGCGTAAACGGCCATTGGTCTGCGCGATATCTGGCACGCTGGTAGTGTTTTCGGCAATAATGGACCCAGACGCCCAGTGGGAACAGCTTGGTGACAGCTTTGTTCCTGCCAAAGACATGTGAGACAACCTTCCGGTAGTGCATTCCATCAGGTGAGGGATGCATTCGGCATGGAGCAGCAAATTCACACAAGTGATCCTCATCATTGTTGTTGGTATCCTGTTTCTTGTTGGCCGGCTGTCTGCCGGGTCCCGGGTCACATCCCTGCACTTGTTGTTGCTGGTCGTGGGGGTTTCCATACATGTTGCCGTCATTGGGAGGGTAAGTATGTCCAGGAGACTCTCCTAGGTCGCCTGAAGCATGACCGCGTTGGTTATTGTTCGGAGATAGTGCCGGGGATGAGCTAGGCGGATTATGATGCATCAGTTTGTTCATTCCAGGTGGGATATACATTTCCCGAGGATACTGATTGAATCCCATAAATGGAATTCTTGGCGCTTCCCGGGATTCATGAGCACCTGCGGGTTGGATCGAGCGCCTAGGGCTTCTGCTCCGAGCCCGATACTGCCCCCGTGTGTGGTCAACTCGCTCTACTCGATCCCGGTAAGGGTTGGCACGATCGGCAGCATTTCTGAGCTGCTCTCCACGACTAGGGTCATACACGGGGTATGACCCACTCGTGCCAGTGACCCGGGGCCCGCGTGGATATGCTGGGCTGTATTGCTGGGGAGGACCAGCCGGAGGGCTGGAATCCATTGTGTCCAGCAGTATCAATGGTGAGGTCTGGGGAGGAGAGAGAAGTAGGGACAGCGGAGGGTTTCCCTGATAGATTGTCTGGGGAGAGCCGCTGGGGCTAATATTTCGATTAGCTGAATTTTTCACACTCATGATGTTGTTGACAGTCAAGAGGGGCTTGGATCACAGAGCACAGTTGGTAGATGGTGGAAATAAGAGACAAGTAAGAGACAAGTAAGAGAATGGCAAAGGAATAGCAAGAGCCTGTCACAAACCAAAAGTGCGACGGCAGACAGGATAGGCTTGTATGCTAGGAAAATAACGATGCTAGGGGATATGTTGTGTACTCACGTCGCAACATTTTGGTTGGCACGGGCAGTGTTGCCAGGCCTAAGCCCTATGAGTTAGCAAATGTGATCCCACGACAAAAGCAAAAGACGAGGACATCGACGAGTCACGGAGAAAGGATGAGGATGACTTTCAACTGATGGAAATACTGAATAGATCCCGGTGATCATGAATATACGTACCTTTTCGAGTCCTCCTCAGGGAGATAGGCCTCGTGGCCTGGGATGTCACGGCACTGACCTTCCATGCTGGATGGAAGCTAAGGCAAGACAAGATGAGGATGATGGGAGGATGGGAATTCACGCTCTTGATAGCAAAGCTCGTTGGCGTTGCTGCACAAGCTGTCTGATAGTGTGAAAGGCTGGATGTGTTGGGCATATGAAAGGAAAACAGTGCGAGGATAGGATAGAGGAGGAAGTGCAGGACCAGAATAGGATGGGCTTTTATAGTCTTGCAGGAAATTGCCTACAATGTTTGTCCTTGATCGAGTTCAGATCACTTTTTCCCTTTGTTAGATATCACTATCCTAATATCTACGCCGTGAGCTGCGCATCCTGTGTGCTCTCTAGTAACCAGGTAACATATTGTAGCAGGCGAGTCTGTATAATCCGTATACTAAGTACGACGGTGGTCCTGATGTCCACGGAGACATGATACGGGACATGTGTTTCAAACCCACAAGGGATCACCAGATTCTAGAAGCGTGTAAAAGTAATGAGGTTGTTGCTTCACAGCCTGAGTCTCATGTCTCCATATACGACCGCATGGTGCGAAAGACAACCGGACAACCACAGACAGCCAGAGTTAGCAGTGGAATAAAATCCAACGGAGAAATCGGGATATCAGGAAGGCTTATATAGACAACGTTGGGGACTACTGTCAGATCACCGAGCAACTACATCATCAATGAAAGTGTCAAACACAGTTTCAAGTCTACAGAAACACATCTAGTGAGAGTCAAGGTGTCACTCTAAGGTATCATTGGTTATTCCTGAAACGTGTGCATCATCAGAAACTGTACCTCCCGTAAACCAAATCCATAACGCCATCTTTACCGGATATCAAGATCAATGCAGTCTGAAAACAAAAATTTGAAAAGAACCGGCGAAATATGCCACCAAGGGCCCAAAATAGACATAGCGTACATTAACTCATCCATAAATGTAAGAAGAATATCGTTTTACCTAGCGTAGCCCATCGATGCTGGTTGTCTTGGTACGTACTTTCGAACCGCCCCGCGGGCAGGGCTGCACGCCGAGGAGCCAATGTCAATTGTACTTAGCTCTCGACTCAGGGCATCCATGCGAACGTTTCCAGTCGGATTGCCAGACATAACGGGGTAGCTTGGGCTTCCCCCGGTGATCGGCACCTTGTTTGGAATCGGAGGACCCGGGCTGTAGTCATACAGTGGCGAACGAGACCCCGGAGATGGCGAGACAGAACTTCGGGAAGAGCGCGGCCGCTCAACCGAAGTGGGCGTGTTGTACGCCCGACTTCGAGTGTGGCTGTCAGAGCGCTCACGCGCGTAATCTGGCCGAGGTGGGGTTCGGACCATTGCCCCTGGACTTGCGTGCACATGAGTAGGTGTGTACTGGACTGGACGATCCGACGGATAGGTAGTGGTCTCCGTTCTGAATCCGACGCGTGGTGGACCTGTGCTACGTGATGAGGGAGAATCGTTGCCTCGAGAAGTTGGCCGAGGCGAGTGTTTGAAGCGGATAATAACCTCAGGCTTGCGGTTCTTCCTTTCTGGTTCGGGTGCCCATGTATCGGTAGGGAGATGGTCAGAAGGATCAATTTCACGACCATCATCCCCGATGATTGGGTGATCCACGTCTCGATGGGTTTCAGTCTTTCCACGTATCACGGCATCTCTAGCTTGCGAAGGCGTGTCGTAAGCCGGCGAAGGATCTCGGCTGGGAGGGTGAGAGGCATTCGGGTTCAGAGAGATGTAGGAGTCGGGTGAGAAAGGGATTGAAGAGCCACCCCCGACCTCCGAGGAAGAGGGCCGCGGACTGACTGACTTCCGGGTCACAGCCCGCACATCAGGGCTGACAGATCCACCTCTGCTAGAAGTGGGCCTTTGTTCAATATGTCGGGGGGATGTTCGTAGAGGGTGGACAGGGGCATCATAGTGGACGGGTGCTGGCACAGGAACTGGTGCAGGCGGCTGGGAAATCATCATCTCATCGTCCCAGTGGGTGCTGCGCCTGGGGACTGATCGCTCGAGTGCTGCTGTCTCAGATGACTCTTGCTGTTCATACCCCGCGACGAGGCTTGCGGGCATGGCTGGGGAGGTTCCCATTGAAGAAGGCTCCTGGTAGCGATCGCGGTGGGACGAGGTAGACATACTCGATGGCAGATGGGGAACCGAGGATCGAGATGTAGGTTGGGGTTTGTAGGGTGCATAAGGTTGGGGCGAGGTTTTCGGTGTTGGCAGCTGAGAGTGCGACCTCCGTGACCGGTGTGCCGGTGGAGGAGGGGGAGGCCCGTCATCATCTTCATCTTCTACACGTGGTTGCATTCCGGCATACTCTGGGTGGTAGTCATGACCGTGTGCTGTGATTTGCAGAGGTCGAACTCTGTGCGAATGATACCGCGGATCATCCACTGGCCCTATAGACGAAGGCATAAAGTCTGAAGCTGGCAGCTCATGTGCATGCGCTGCCCCATATGACATAGGGTCTGGATTATACCGGGGTTGCTCTATTTGAGCGTAGTGATCGTGATGTGTGGAATGGTATGGCACTTCCTCACGGGGATCTGCCTCGTACTGGTTTTGCCTGGCGAGGCGATAGTCTCTAGAAGGTGGTTGATCATACTCGGGATGATTTCGCGGTTGCACTTGTTCCTGCTGCAGTTGGTCCCGTTGCAGTTGCTCTTGCCGGAACTGTTCTTGCTGGAGTCGCTGTTGCAGTTGCTCCCTCTGCAGTTGCTCCCTTTGTAGTTGTTCTCGCTGCAGTTGTTGTTGCTGTAGCTGTTCTTGCTGGAGTCGTTGTTGCAATTGTTCTTGCTGCAATTGTTCTTGCTGCAATTGTTGATGCTGTAGTTGTTGGTGCTGGTGCTGGTGCTGGTGCTGGTGCTGTAGTAGACGTGAGTCGTATGTGCTATCAGTAACTTCATTGGAGGTATAAGGTAGTTCATGAGTGATTTGTGGGCGGAGAGGGGCAACGGCCGAGGTGTCCCATTCTTGAGCGTTATCGGCACCGTCGTACCCACCCCGAGATGGGGGCGGGACAGGGGAAGGTGCGCGATAAGATGATGCATCGTAAGTAGGGTCCGAATTTCTCGGGGCATGGGAGACAGTGTCTGGAGCAGCTGCTATGGTGTTTGAATGTTCAGGAATGATGGGTCTCGACGGGGCCGGGTGGTGAAGTGGAGGCGCAGAGTGAGTTTGTTCCAGAGGAGTCGGTCTTGCCGGGGCTCCTGGAGGACCACTGGGCAAGGGTCGTCGCTTGACATCTTTCAATTGCCGCGGACCAGACAAGCCCGTATTACTGCTTGGAGTACTGGGGATTTTGCCTTGGACTCGGTCAGCGGCTTCTTTTCGGCGTCCTATGAGGACCTCGTCCTGTTCTCTGGTGTCGTAGTAGGTCATTTCAATTCGGATATCTCCTGCATATTTCCCACGGTATTGGAGTGGGTGCCAGTGATCATTCTGGCTTCCACCGGGTATGATCAAGTTCTGTAAATCGACCCAGGTCTCGCCGATCAAGTCTGTCTTCTTGTCGTCATTGAATACGGAGACCTTTAGTTTGAAGTAATCGGGAGATTCATGTACGGTAAATCGGAGTTCCGAGTCCCTAGAGAAGTAAGCTTCGATTCCCACATCTACCAGGCCAAAAGCTTACCATCTAGGAGTTTGTCCTCCTCGCAAATCTGTTTGTGTTTTCTTTGCTTCCTTGCCTAATCGTGCTGCAGCATAGGGATTCTGCTTGCCCATAGTCTTCCGGTTGGGTAGATTCTTGGCTCGGTCGATGATAGCGACCAAGGTACCGATAATGGGGCCATCGACGGAGATGTCAGCGAAGATGCCCGCCGCATGGTTGACCTTGGAGATCTTCGACATTGTGACCCAGTTGTTAATGGGTATATTGGATATAAACAGAAAAGACCATTAAGCCAATGCAGTGGGAGAGGGGAAGAAGAAAAGAGAAAAGGCAGTGGAATGTCCGATGCAGGTATTGGAGGTGGCTGGGGTTGTATCAGATCTAGGGAGTTGATTGGTTGTTACCCCTGGCGGTGTCTGGACCATACCATGGATACAGACCTTGCATTATCCGAGTAAACAACATACAATTGAGCACTGGCTTGGTCTCTACAGAGTCCTCTGTCTCATTCTGTTTTCAAACTATATTAACATCCTCATGTATATTGCAATGTATTGCATGATGCCATTCACGCCCTCTGCTCAACCCGAGTATGGTTCCACCAGTGGGTCCTCAGCTCGATCGGAATCCCCAGCCACCGCAGATTTGCATGTGCAGATATTGCGCATTCTAGTGGGACAACGCGTGCATTGCCGACCATTAGGCGGTCCAGACAAGATCGTCATCCCTGTTTCCTCCGTATTCCTGTTTTTGAATCAGGTTTCAACTGCATTGGAGCTTCAATAAGCTGTCAAGCCATGGCGGCTCCCCCACCTTTAGGGTTAGGGAGGTGCATCACGATGGATCTCCGTTTCGCCCCCACCGGATTGCCATAGCGACCACTCACAGTCCTAATCATCATGGTTGTAATGTGAGTTGGATTTTAGGTATGCCCTTTGTGATATGTACTGCATGAATGTCATACATTGGCAAAATTAGTGAGACTGTCTCGTTCGCCTGCTCTACACACATCATCCCCTACTGATTTCCCCCGCCCAGATATTTTGGTGATTACTTACTTGTAGGTAATGATGCTGCCTGCCTCACTGCCTCAAGTGGGTTCGTGGGGCAATTAATCCCTGCCAGGGTTACTATTATTAACATGACAAGATGAGAAGATGGTTAAAATATGGAAGCCTGCAGCGTACAACGAATATCCATCAGATTTCAGTTTTATCTCTAGGCGGATCAGTTGATGGAAATCGTTAGGCTTACTTGAGGCAGGATCTTTCGAGGTTGATGACCCATGATGGTGAACATATAAGAGCGAAGCATCGATACTTTGGACAGAGTAGATTACACAAAATGGAAGATGCGGACATCACCTGTCAATTCGGAATATTATGCAGATGGTCTACCGAGGAAAGCTGAGCGGCCTGGAGCATGATGCTTGTATACTCATGAAGAGAACTTGTAGTGGGTGGAATCCGAAATTCTAAAACCATCGACCTAGAGGTTTGTAAATTTATCTTTACTCTGGACTCTTCTCATGAGGGGTCCAGTCTAGGCTGTCAGCCTGTCACATACCTTTGATCACAGGTAAAGTCAAGAATGACGCTGGCCCCGGGGTGGATATGCCAAGAGCCTGATCTCTAGCTTATGGCCTCAGGCCAGATTTTGTAGCCTGATGTCTCAGGCATTAACACCTACCGCCACCATTCCCGATTGGGCGAGACGAACTTTTTTGATCGGCAGAAAAAAGATGGTCTTCATGAACTTCATGATAGCACTCTAGTCGGCTTAACTTCCCTTCCCCCCATTGCTCATCCTGGGTTGACTACCTAATTAATACCCTTGAACAACTTATTGTCTATTCACCACTGCAACCATGGCGGCGCCCGTCCTGCCTCTGCAGCAGGTCAAGCTCGCCTCATTACCCTCGACGCAGTTAACGCCCGAGCAACAATACTGGCGGACATTTAAAAACCCCCTCTTGATTCCGTCACCGGCCAACGGACCGGTCAATCTCATCACTCAGCCTTCCGTTCCTTCCTCCGCCGCGGCATTCCCCTCTCTTACACAACCGCCCGATGTCTTCACCGTGACAACAGGCGCACGAGTCCAGATCTATTCGATTCGCACACGGAAACTCCTGCGGACACTGACACGGTTCGAAGATACCGTGCGCGGTACTGATGTTCGAGCGGATGGACGTGTCCTGGTGACAGGTGATGACACCGGTGCCGTGCAAGTTTTCGATTCCAAGTCGCGTGCCATCCTCAAGACATGGAAGGACCACAAGCAGCCCGTATGGGTGACCAAGTTCTCTCCCAGCGACCCAACATCGGTTCTCACGGCTAGTGATGACCGTACAGTGCGGCTGTGGGACTTGCCATCGCAAACTAGTGCGCGCACCTTTGTCGGCCACAGCGATTATGTACGCAGCGGTGCATTCATGCCTGGCTCGATGGCTTCTTCTGGTCTGGTGGTTTCGGGCTCTTACGATCGTACTGTTCGACTGTGGGATCCCCGGGTTGGAAACCGTGCCGCTATGACGTTCAAGATGGGTGCGGCGATCGAGACCGTTCTGCCCATGCCTGCCGGAACTACAGTCCTCGCCGCGGCCGACAACAAGATTGCGGTGCTAGATATTGTGGCTGGTAAGCCTCTGCACATGATCCAGAGCCACCAAAAGACTGTCACTGCCCTTGCGCTGGCCTCCAATGGTGAGCGATTGCTCAGTGGTGCGCTCGATGGACATATGAAGGTCTTTGAGACCACAGGGTGGAATCCTGTCTCCGGATCCAAATACCCGTCGCCCATTCTCTCTCTGCGCGCGATTACTTCCGGGACCGAATATGAGGATAAGCACATTGCTGTTGGTATGCAGTCAGGTCTTCTGTCTATCAAGACCCGCCTGTCTGGTCAACAGAAGATCAAAGAGCGGGAACGTCGCAAGGAAATGGCAGCTCTCCTGGAGGGCAAATTGGAGGAACACGACCGGGAAGTCGCTAAGAAGAAGAAGGCCCGTGGCTCTGGATGGGAAAAGCGTCTGCGTGGACGCGATTTCATCGGAGAAGGTGTGGAGATTGTCATTGAGGGCCAGGACCGCAAGAAGCGGAAGAGAGAGCAGCCTTGGGAGAACGATCTCCGTAAGGCACGCTACTCTGTTGCGCTTGACCAAGTCCTCAGCTCGGCCGACAAGACTGCACAAATTACACTCCTTACGGCCCTGCGCCACCGCTCCGCCCTCCGCGCCTCTCTGAAGGACCGCGATGAGGTCACCCTCCAGCCTGTCCTGCAGTGGGTTCACAAGAACATCCGTGAACCCCGCCTGGTCGAACTCAGCGTCGAGGTCGCCATGAACCTTCTCGATATCTACTCTGGAAACCTGGGCCAGTCCGCACAGGTCGACAAGATGATTGAGCGTCTGCACCGCCGCGTGCGCGACGAAGTGGAGATGGCCCAACAAGCGTGGCAAACAAAGGGAATGCTTGACATGTTGAAGGCAACCTGATCTGACGGCCTTGAATCGCAACTTGGAGTTCGGGGTGTCTGGGATTCGCACACTCGGTGTATATGGCGGGCCATCTTTTGTACAGGATTTGCATAAAGAATAAAAGTCGAACTATTTACCATTATTGGCCGTAACATCATTCATTCGTATTCTGTGTATCAAGTATTCAACTTCGAGAACCCACCAGCAGGGGGCTGCAACCAATTCCGCGCATCATACTCCCACCCCTCTGCGCCCTCGATAACGTGGAAGGTATAGGCGTACCGACTATTCAGGCTTGTGTTCTTTTCGCTCTTATGCAAAACATTTCCATGAATGAGCACAAGCGATCCAGCCTTGATATCAAGAATCTCCAGATCCTCATCTGTAGCCTCCGAGCTCTTCTCCTCCTCCATGCCTTTGGGGAGCGAAGGGCCCTGGTTCTCAATGAACTCCGTACCCGTCCCATTCTCCCTCCTCACAAACCTCCTAGCAATGTGTCCACCTTTCCTTCCCGTATGCGACCCCTTGTACATACCCAGCGTCCCATTCGCCGGGCCCGCATCCTGCAGTGCATACCACCAGCCAACGGCAGAAGGCGGATCCGTATACAAAAACTCCGAATCGCGATGAGACGGCACAGCCCCACCGATCGAGGGCTGCTTGCAGATAACCATACTCTGCAGCACGCGAGGATCGGCGAAACCCAGAGACCGCGCCACAGCAGCGTTCCGCTCGTTGAGAGATATAGCCTTGAAGGGAGGCGACAAGGTATGCAGCGAATGACCGATCTTGTTGACGGCGCGGTTTTTGGGCTTGAGTAGCGCGGCGCGGCCGGTTAATGGATCCGGCTCGGTGCCGAACGCGTCTGGTTCGAAAAAGAAGCGGATCTTATCGCCTGAGTCCAGGAAGTAGTCGTCGCCTACATGCTCGGCGGTTTCGTCGCCCGTTGTGAATTGGGTGAGTGGGTGGGATTCTAGTGGGAATTCCTCGAGGAGTTTGTTTGTCTCGGCGAGGAGAGCGGTGACCTCGGTTGGGGTGAGGTAGTCGGGGAGGACGAGGTACCCGTTCTCCTTGAAGGAGGCAACTTGAGCTTCGGTAAGTCCGGCCATGAGGTGCTTTATGTTCCAGAGTTGGAGATGAGTTGGTTTCGATGTTCAAAAGCGGGGGAGTGATAAGCCGTTTTGATACGTCCAGTACCTTATCTGGGGCTTTATCCGTGCACGCGGCCTTCATGGACAACGCTCACACGCTCAATATATGCTCTGTTTCCCCGGCTCAATTCTCGTGGGGTATCTCCAGACTCGGCGACACCGATGGGTCTTTGCCTCTTCCATAGAGGTTAGTTGCCGCATGAGGCAATGATGCAAGAGGCAAGCTTCACTTGCCACAGGACAAGACAAGACGAACTATATAAACTTATCGAAATTGAACATGTTGAACTTCGAAAGCTACCAATACAAGTTCCACAGTTCCGATGCCAGCATCTCCCACGGGGACGCTTCTACAAGCAAACCAACGGTAAAAAGACCTCCCAAAGGTTTAGTATCAACCTTTCATTCACCCAAGTAAACAAACTCAGCTGCAAATCACTCAAAGTGGACCAGTTAAACCATTTCCTCTCCCATATCCCGCCGAGCTCTACGGTTCACCACGATGTCCGACTCTTTCACAAGTTCCTCGTACTACTACAGTTCCACAACCAACGGCAGCGACGGCAAGACTACAACCGGACACAGGTATTCAACAACCTCGTACACTGAACCCGACGGCACAACAGTCGTACGTACGGCCCAGCAAGATTTAGGCCAACCAGCAGTCGTTGAGGAGCGGAGATACGACAACACAGGCCAGGAACTACTGGCTTTACCAGAGCCCGTAGGTGGTACCTCTGCAGGTGGGATAAGACGCATTACCGAACTAGACGATGATGTTCCAGATTCCCAAAATAACACGTCCGAAGCTTCCACGCCCCGTGTCCTGGCTGATATTGGTGGTTCGGCGGCTCAACTCTTGGATGGGGCCGGCGAGAACGATTCGTTTAATCTGGCTTCTTCGCCGCTGGGGTCTAGGGTTTATGACCCCGTGACCGGCACTTATAATGACCAATCCGAGTATGATATCGGTGGGGTTACTAGACGGCATCGGCAGATGAGGGATGCTGCTGGTCGAAGGCTCGGACGGGACGTGGATTTTGCCGCGGATGGCTTATCGTCGTCGGCAAAGGAGAACCGCCCGTATGAGAATCCTAGTACAGGTGCCAGACTACGGAGCGAGAGCGACGTGGATGCAAGGAATGTCCAGCTTTAGAATGGATGTGTTGGTAAATACTTGCATTTGCTTATGGTAAGTAATTGCACCTATAAATTGCTATATATAAATCGAAAATGATATATCCGGTGAGGTCTTCATGCATATGTGAAGGATATCAGGAGATTATAAAAGTCTCCCATGCCAATGTATGCTTAATCACGTAGACGCAAGCGTCCCTCGGACCAGCGGCTGCGCGCCTGCTCCCACCATTTCGGGATGTCGTAGGACCAGTGGCAAAGCATACCAGCTATGAAGCCGATCGCATCATTTTTGAACCCTACCAGTAGTCCCACAGTGACCATCATGACAGTCCAGCGGCGACTGCGTTCTTCATCTGTGAGAACAGGACCAAGATGCTGCCCCACATTTGACGAAAGTCCACCATCGGCCTGCTCGAGGTCTCGAGCACCAGTGGTGTTGAGGCTCTCGCCCACACTAAGCAGCTCTGCACCAGCCGCAACCACCATCACGCCGAGCAATGCAGCAGGGAACCGCTTCAGAAGGTCAACCAAGGTCTCTCCGAAGAGCAAGCCGATAAAAAGTTTCAACAGGCCGAGGAAGATCACACTTGCTCCTGAGCGAGCTCCGAACCGATACTGTGCCGCAAGTCCACCGGAGCCATGGCAGACGGGCATAGCACCGAACCAGCAGCCAATCAAGTTCATGCCGGCCACGCTCAGCCCGACGTGGGTGATGGATGGGGTGCGCACGTTCGGCAGCAGATCATTCGCTAGGTGGACGACGGCCACAATGGAGTTGAGAGTGGTAAGAGGAATCTGACCAATACCGGCATCCACAGCACCAACACGCCATTGATGCGGGGTCGGAACAAGAGCGAAAGGATGCCACACTTCGAAACCGGGCATATGCCCCGCCAGTGCAGTCCGAGTAATAGCAAACACCAGACCCAGCACTAACACGACGATCGCATACGGTACTCGGCGATAAATATTGGTGAGCAGAAGTGCAACAAATGCAGCAACAGCCCAGATACGGTTATCGGCCCAGGAGGGGCTGATCCAACCCAATGGATGCAGCATGCTGCTGCAGGCTGCGATGATGAGAGATAATCCCGCCCCAACTTGGATACCCTTAATAACTGGGATGGGGATTACACCGGCGAACCAGCGCAAGATACCCGTCACGCTGAAAACAAGGATACAGGCACCGACGAAGATCCCCGCCGCAGCGATCGTGCCGTTTGAGAAACTACGCGCGATGGCAACTGCGGCGATGGCCTTCATCGGCTGAACTGGCAGCGGAATACCGAAAAACACACCCGTTAGAATATTGAAAATCCCCGAGAATATCAAAGTGCTGGCAAGAGAGACGGTGCCGTTGATAGCTAATGCAATCGCGATGGGCAGGAATGTGCCAAGATCGCCAAGCGAACCTGAGATCTCGGAGACATAGTGGCGCTGGAAGGTACGTAGATTATACTCGTTGATTTCGCGTAGTGACTGGATTGCCATGGTGAGATGATATTTCTGAGGTCATGAAGAGGAAGAGAGGGGAGCCAAGCTTCCAAGCTTCCAAGGTTGCGATCGGAGCCCGCCGATCTTCCCCGCTGATGTCAACCTTGGAACCTTGGAAATCCTGTCTTATCACTTCCAAGGTTGATTGATATCTAGTTGCTTGTCAACATTCTAGGTTATTTCAATGTCACATTCAGAATCCCTAGGCGAGGCTTAAAGCAGACTCTTGCTCTTTCCACGCTTCAATGTCTTGATTTCGCCCTAGAAATATTTTCTTATAGCAACGACTCGGACTCAAAGAAACCTAAATTAGCCCTGAACTAGCTGCTGTTGGATTGTCGTACATCGCTGGCTCAATTGGCTACAATACGAAGGTACGTCCGGTCAACGCCCAGCGCTCGGCGCACGGAGTGGCAGTGGCCACCGGGAAGTGCATTCTCTAAACGGTAAATAAAGAAAGGAAGCCCTTGAGGCTGCACTGGTCATATGAGAAATGGACTTGCAGGGGCATAGTATGTCTATGGGGCCAAAGCGCATTCGATTAACATCAGCCTTATTGGCTTTATCTGAGCATTGAACCCCATCAGCGTTCCACTCAGCCGAGCTAATCTAAGTTAATACAGTGGAGAGTATAGAAATAGATATAATAAAGATCAGGGTATAGCTGCAATTTCCATTTAGAAGGAGGTAACGACGGAGGGTATCTTTATAGAAATATATTGCAGGTATCTGGCGAATTCACGGACCTGAATTTGTTACGGACCATTTCAAGTACACATACACTCATGATTTCGACATAAGGAGACGACATAAGGAGATTCCCACGCAGCGGCCTACCCCAGTTCGAATCGCAGTCCTGTCATGCTGGACTCCTCAACATCAAGCAGATATAAAGCGCAAGCATCTTCCCAGTACCCGACACAACAGCCATGATAACAACCCAAACAAACAGTTCCAACGGTGTAACCGCCATGATGGAAGTATACACCAAAGTTCCAATAATATAGTAAATTCCCCACGAAATCTGCACAGGCCATTGCTGGTCTCCCCCCTGCACCGCGGACGCCCTAGTATCGCCCGATTCCGAGCCCTTCTTCACTCCTTTCCGCCGAAAGCTCTCAAAGAGCACATGGATGGCAGCAGGAATAACACTAACAAGACACCAAGTCAATGCAATGATAGGGTATACACAGCCCAATGCAGTCCGCTTCGAGTAGATCTCCACCAGCGCCAACCCCGCATACGAGGCCAGCAGCGCAAAGAGACTGGCAAACACCAGTATCATGGCACGAAATCTCGACCGCAGCGCCGCCCCTGCAATCGAGCTATTGCGCAGCCAGTCTATCCAGCGCTCGCTATCTTCAGCCGACCATCCGGCCACACCCCCTGTAATGACGGGCTCAAGTCCGAGCGCCCGAACAAGAACCTCGGCTAGGGTAGGGAGGGGCGATGAAACAAGCACGACTCTTCTTTCAGGCCATGCAATGTCTCGGAAGACCATAGGTAGCAAGCCCATGACTAGTGCTGTGGCTGCAAATTGCTGATTGCGGGCTGGGTCAGCCTGGCCGAGGGTGCAGATGGCAGCTTTCCAGCAGTCGCCCGGTTCGGGGCCATAATCGAAGCTGAACCAAGGTCGAAATGGTGAGTAAATTATTTCTTCACCATCGGGGCAAGTGGATTGGGCGCTCGTAACAGAGACTAGAAGCGGTAGGAGGAGGTACAAAGGAAAAGAGAACGCCATTGCTGCGTGGTGATGCTGACACGTGACTTAGCCGGGGCCTCAGGCAACGATAACCATGCATCTTTTCTGCACGAAGGGGGAAGGGTACATTATATCCCCTGGAGCGCCCCCCTTCGACAGGAGACGCATTTCGCTATCTTTTCAGCCCCAGGGCAGCGAGCCTATTTCGACATCTTGGCAGGACGCCGAAGCCTGAAAAGACACCAATGGGATTACCGTGAACCGTGATCCGCCTAATTTAGCTACATGAATAGCGCCCACCGTGAAGATAGCAGCTCGGGGCCAAAACCCAGCTGCTTGAATTCTCTCTGTTAATTGGCTAAGAGCTCGTAAACGTTCGGGAAAGGATCCACCGACACGGCATTGAAAACCTTAATCAATTGATATTTACTTAATCGGGACTAGCCTGACATCTATAAATTCTTTCACTCACGTAAGCACTCACCGAGCATGATCACTGATCTGAGTCTGTGCTGATGTCGATATCTACTTAGCGAGCCTGAGCCGTAAAAGCGGCAGCAAATCAAATAGGAAAGTCCCGCGAGGCATATATATCGAAGAGAGGGCAGGTTGTCTCCATTTAAATACTCTTTCTAGCAGACTTCCTAGCAGTAAATTTTGTTGAAAACCCCAGTTAACTCCTATTAACTGGCCGTTTCCAACGTTCAACGCTAACCCTAATGCGGGGTGCACTATGCAGATCTTAGACAGAATCTGAAATTTGGCTCCTAGCAAAGGAAGACTAGTGTCCTTGGCTGTATGCAGTCCTCGTATTGTCGCCAGTATACAACTGGCTATCACACTGCATCGGCGTCTCGACGTTTCAACCCAGCCAGCCTTCAGTCATTTTAGCTGCTTGTGGTTGATTCTCACTGTTTCTTGATGATTCCTTTCTGATCTGTCATATTGGAGAAATACGAAGAAGCACATAGATATGGGCGTCTTTCCATGTATGAAGAGGTTAGACAATTCAATCTCTTTTGCTTGCTACGGTATCAAAATTGAGATTCATATTCATAGTGCTTTTCACGGTTTTTTTTTTGTCTCAACACATGCCGTATAGATCTCTGTATCTATAACCAACAAAATCTTTTAGATGTGTCACATAGCAAGATCTGAACAATCAAAAGACCAAGCGGGCGCCTCTATATCGTTGTTGAATATAGATGCAGAGATCTATACAGCATGTATTTGGGACAAAAATAATGTTATGAAAAACACTATGAATAAAAATTCCAATCTTGTATACAACAGAAAGTAAATGAATGATTTGTCTATCTTCTCCATACATGGAAAGAAGCCCCTATTTATGTGCTTCTTTCGTATACTCCCATTATGACAGATCAGAAATGAATCAACAAGAATCAATAGGAAACAGTGAGAGTCAACAACAAGAAGCAAAAACTGACTGAGAACATAAGATAAGTACAACTTCGGTAGTCATTTAAGCGATCAAAAGCTCAATGGAAGGTCACCGATGAGCCCAATACCGGAGTCAACGATGATGCGCAGGTTCGCCTTAGTTCTTTCCCTTTTTGTCAAAACTCGTCGTCAACCCAAGTAACCCCAGTTCCTTCAGCTATTGGCCGGGTAAAATTACCTCCTTCCCTTCCAAATTTATTCTCTCTTTTCCTTTCCTTCTTCACATCTCTTGCCTTTGTTTGATACCTACTCCCATTTTTCAGCGCCTTAACCATCCACCGCCATATCAGCCTTCCACCATGGCCTTGATAACCTTCTACCAGGGTCTTGGCAATATCCCACCACGGGATCCTTCCACCATGGTAGCCTTCCAATGGCCTTTTCATTCTTCCAGCATATCAAATTTACACTTGGGCCCTGACAATCTTCCACTGTAGCAACCTTTTATCGTGACAACCTTCCATCGTGGCAGCCTTCTATCGATCTTCCAATTTGGCCCTGATTTGGGATCTTCTATCATGGCCTTAACTACAAGTCTTCGAATCACGGTCTTGATGCTGAAGTTGGGCGTTGATAAGATGCCTTGACTTCTAGCTCCAATCGCCTCCACATCTAACAGTCATCTGCCAACACCATATTTTCTGGAGACACTGTCCCCAAAGCCTTTTGAGGTCTTCGGTAACTGGTTTTCAGTGATTGTGGTGTGTTATCTACTTTCAGCTTGCTTTCTCACTCGAGTTCAACACTCGCGGAAGCGATGTGGAAGGAAAGACTTTACATGAACAATGAACGATGAACACTATGTATTCAAAAACATTTAATCCCGTTCTGTCCTTTGCTTTTGATTTACCAACTATGTAAATGTAACCCTGTATGGCCTCTATCCACCATTTTGAGGCTGCATTATTGACTCAGTAGGCAAACCTTGCAATTAGGCCCTGCAGTTAGTTCTTGTTATGGGCATGACTTATAGAACTGGGTTGGCTCTTGCGTTAGTCGTTACGTGTCAGGTCTTTGAGTAAAGGGTGCAGTCAATGCAAATTACCAGAAGGAAGAGAAGGCCGGGATAACTTTATATAGGTAGGATGTAATAAAGTCAAACCGTGCAAACAAACAATAACGACTAATCCTTAAGCATGTGATGACATGTGATCGAGTGTGATCTGCATAATCGCGACATTATTCCATGAGACTAACGGTGACTAGTTACATATACGGTTAGCTATTCCATGGGTTATCCACCAAGTGCCACTATTTATTAATTTGGTACTATGGATAGCGTGATGATAGTCTATAGAAAACGGTATTTGTTTAGAGGGAACTTTCCAACATGGATGGCATGCCGGGGTAATCTACTCTACTAGGTAAGCATGATCAAAAGAGTGGCCATGAGCGACCAAGGATTCTAAAAATGATATAAATAAATATTTTAACAGCAAACAATGACGCCATCAGATGCACGATCCGGCATATCAGGATGCGTTGTGCAACATATAGTCAGACATCCTCGTGTACAAATTACTTCGTTCCGGTGTAACGGGTCCCGGAGACGAATTGTACCGTAAACATGGGCCCTAGTACGGGGAGAATGTTGGAATTGGGGTTCAAAAAGCAAACGTGCCGATGTGTTCCCGAGCCGATACAGGTCCAATTTGACCGAATTTTCGTCCGAATGTTTTGCTAGGGTCTTTCATAATAATTGTGCATTAATAAAGAGACATCTTAAATGTGGGGCGAAGACATCAGACCTCTACGATCCTCGCAAGCTTTGCCTAATACGGAGTAGCCGATGGCATAATTAGATTTATGCACATAATGCATGTGCCGTCTATTGGTGCCTAGGCCAAGGTCGGAGGGGCGGGGGGCTCGGGATCGTCAAGATCCGTTTGCCGGGCCGGGGTCCAAGAAGTCCCGCTGATTCATCACGAGGCTTAGAACTTTTTTAAGTTTTAATGGCGTCAATGATATCGTAGGGCAGTAAAAAACGCAGTTACGGCGACTAGCCTCCCCTGTTTCAAATTTGAAGGAACCTGCTAGATCGATTTCATGTCGATCCACCGAATCATAGGTAGCTCTAGGATCATAACAAGGCACAATTCCACTTATTGCTTCATCGCTCAATTGCTCCGACACCCGAGCCCGACCCACAGTTCCGATTACAATAGAAGATGTCATCCAAAAACGGAAATGGCCACAGAGCCCAGGCTTTAAATACCTGATCATCCCCTCCCCCTTGAATGATTTTCTACTAAAATTTGTTCTCGAATATCTGTATAAACATCCCTGTGCTCGTTTCCCATCCTATCTCGGCACGATGACATCCGAGACGAGCTCCTTCGAGCCGAGGGAAAAGGATGAACCAAGTCCACCCCATACCGGAGACGCATCAACTCTCGGCGATTCTCCTATGGCATTAATCGACCAAGTCGATGTCGAGACCCTCACCAGAATAGCCACTGCACGGTCACGCCGACAATCGACCCTTGGAACCACAGATAACCTCGCAGTACTCGCTCAACAAGATCCAGCTCTCGACCCCCAATCCGGAAAGTTCGATTTGCAGAAATGGCTCAAGGCGGCTTTCAACGATCTCAACCGGGAGGGCCACTCGGAACACAACTCGGACGTTGTTTTTAAACACCTCAATGTATATGGATCGGGCGCTGCGCTGCAGTTCCAAGAGACAGTCACATCGACCCTGACTGCCCCTTTTCGGTTGCCCCAACTCATTCGTGAATCAAAGTCTCCTCAAAGGCGGATCCTCAAGGATTTTAATGGCCTTTTGAAAAGTGGTGAGCTTTTGCTTGTGCTTGGTCGGCCAGGTGCCGGCTGTAGTACCCTTCTGAAGTCTATGACTGGAGAGCTGCATGGTTTGAATTTGGATAAGGAGACTGTCATTCATTACAATGGTAAGGCTCGTTCTCCCCTTTCTATAATAAAGCTAACAGTCTCTAGGAATTCCTCAATCTCGCATGATGAAAGAGTTCAGGGGCGAACTAGTATACAACCAAGAGGTGCGGTCCCAACATCGACTACGCCAATGAAAATATCGCTAATTTTGAATTGTGCAGGTTGACAGACATTTCCCTCATTTGACCGTCGGTCAGACTCTGGAGTTTGCAGCTGCAACACGAACCCCCGCCCATCGATTCCAAGGCATGTCGCGCGCAGAGTTTGCCAAATACGTGGCTCAGATCACCATGGCTGTCTTCGGCCTGACTCACACATATAACACGCGCGTCGGAGACGATTTCATCCGTGGTGTTTCGGGTGGTGAGCGAAAGCGTGTTAGTATCGCAGAGATGGCCGTGGCCCATGCTCCAATCGCCGCCTGGGACAACTCTACTCGAGGACTGGATTCCGCCACGGCATTGAAGTTTGTCGAGGCCCTGCGACTGTCCTCTGATATTACTGGCTCGTGTCATGCAGTCGCTGCTTATCAGGCAAGTCAAAGCATCTACGATGTATTTGACAAGGTGATTGTACTTTACGAAGGCCACCAAATCTTCTTTGGACCTGCTGCCGCAGCCAAGTCCTACTTTGAGAAGCAGGGCTGGGTTTGTCCGGCTCGACAGACCACTGGAGATTTCCTCACTTCGATTACAAATCCTCAGGAGCGACAAGCTAAGCCCGGCATGGAAAATCGTGTTCCTCGTACGCCTGAGGACTTCGAGGCTGCATGGCTCAAGTCACCGGAATACAAGAAATTGCTGAATGAAACTGCTGAATATGAAGAAAAGAATCCCATTGGAAAGGATGTCCAAGCCCTCGCTGATTTCCAGCAATGGAAACGTGGCGTCCAGGCCAAACACACCCGGCCCAAGTCTCCATACATCATCAGTGTTCCTATGCAAATCAAACTCAACACTGTCCGCGCCTATCAAAGACTCTGGAACGACGCTGCCTCGACCATCTCTACGGTAGTCACTAATATTATCATGGCTCTGATCATCGGATCGGTCTTCTACGGGACTCCGGATGCAACTGCAGGGTTTACTTCAAAAGGCGCAACTCTGTTCTTTGCCGTCCTTCTCAATGCCCTCACGGCAATGTCCGAAATCAACAGTCTCTACTCCCAACGTCCAATTGTCGAAAAGCATGCCTCCTTTGCCTTTTATCATCCCGCCACAGAGGCCATTGCTGGTGTGATCAGTGATATACCAGTCAAGTTTGCATTGGCTGTCGTGTTCAACATCATCCTATACTTCCTAGCCGGTCTGAAAAGAGACGCGTCCAACTTCTTCCTCTACTTCCTCATCACTTTCATCATCACGTTCGTCATGAGCGCAATCTTCCGCACATTAGCTGCTGTGACCAAGACTATCTCACAGGCAATGGGTCTGGCAGGTGTCATGATTTTGGTCCTCGTCGTTTACACCGGTTTCGTCCTCCCTGTTCCGTCGATGCATCCGTGGTTCGAATGGATTCATTATCTCAACCCCATCTACTACGCCTTCGAGATACTGATTGCCAACGAGTTCCATGGTCGCGAGTTCCCTTGTTCGTCCTATGTTCCCTCCTACGCCGACCTATCAGGCCAAGCATTCAGTTGCACTGCGGCAGGTTCGGAAGCAGGCTCTAGAACAGTCAGCGGTGACCGGTACATTCAACTGAACTACGACTACAGCTATTCCCACGTCTGGCGAAACTTTGGTATCCTGATAGCCTTCTTGGTCGGTTTCATGGTTATCTACTTTGTCGCAAGCGAGCTGAACTCCGCTACTACAAGCACCGCCGAAGCTCTGGTCTTCCGTCGTGGCTATGTGCCTGCCAGTTTCCGCCAGGATCATAAGTCTGGATCCGATGTTGAAAGCACCAAGCCATCTCAAGCTCAGCCTGCTGCGGGTACCGAGGACAAGGGAATGGGTGCCATCCAACCTCAGACCGATACCTTCACTTGGCGCGATGTGTCATATGATATCGAGATCAAGGGCGAGCCACGTCGTCTCTTGGATAACGTTTCTGGATGGGTCAAGCCTGGAACCCTGACTGCACTTATGGGTGTCAGCGGTGCTGGTAAGACGACTTTGCTTGATGTATTGGCACACCGCACGTCAATGGGTGTTATCACCGGTGATATGTTTGTCAATGGTCATGAACTGGATCAGAGTTTCCAGCGAAAGACAGGTTATGTTCAGCAGCAGGATCTTCACCTCGATACTGCTACTGTGCGCGAGTCTCTGCGATTCAGTGCTATGTTACGTCAGCCAGCCTCCGTCTCGGTTAAGGAGAAGTACGACTATGTCGAGGATGTGATCAAAATGTTGAAGATGGAGGAGTTTGCTGAAGCCATTGTTGGTGTTCCTGGTGAGGGTCTGAACGTCGAGCAGCGCAAGCTGTTGACTATCGGTGTCGAATTGGCCGCCAAGCCTAAGCTGCTACTCTTTTTGGATGAGCCTACCAGGCAAGTACCCTGTTCGAAATTCCTATGCATTCAAATACTAACTATATCTTAGTGGTCTCGACTCCCAGAGTTCTTGGGCTATCTGTTCATTCCTTCGCAAGCTTGCTGAGCACGGCCAAGCTGTCCTTTGCACAATCCATCAACCCAGCGCCATGCTCTTCCAACAATTCGATCAGCTGCTGTTCCTCGCCCGAGGCGGTAAGACTGTGTACTTTGGTCCGGTCGGAGAAAATTCGAGCACAATGCTCGAGTACTTCGAATCCAACGGTGCTCGCAAGTGTGCGGATGACGAGAATCCGGCTGAATACATGCTTGGTATTGTCAACGCTGGTCAGAATAACAAGGGCGAGGACTGGTATGATGTGTGGAAGCAGAGCGATGAAAGCAAGCAGGTCCAGACTGAAATCGACCGAATTCATAAGGAAAAGGAACACCAACCCCCCTCCACTGATGATTCAGCACAAAGTCACTCCGAATTCGCTATGCCGTTCATGTTCCAACTGAGCCAGGTCACATATCGTGTGTTCCAGCAATACTGGCGCATGCCGTACTACATTCTGGCGAAATGGGGACTTGGGATTGTCTCTGGTCTATTCATTGGGTTCTCTTTCTACGGTGCAAAAACGTCGCTACAAGGCATGCAGACCGTCATCTACTCTCTCTTCATGATTTGTACAATCTTCTCGTCATTGGCCCAACAGGTATGCAACCCAGAATTCAGAATTCAAGGAAATGAACACACTCTAACCTCACCAGATCATGCCCGTGTTCGTCAGCCAGCGATCGCTCTACGAGGGACGTGAACGTCCCAGCAAGTCCTACTCCTGGAAAGCCTTCCTCATCGCAAACATCATTGTGGAGATCCCCTTCATGGTCGTCATGGGTGTATTGACCTACGCGTCGTACTTCTATGCTGTCGTCGGAGTCCCCAGTTCGCTGACCCAGGGAACCGTCCTCCTATTCTGCATTATCTTCTTCATCTACGCCAGTACCTTCACCCACATGGTCATTGCCGGTCTTCCAGACGAACAAACCGCTAGTGCAGTTGTCGTTCTTCTCTTCGCAATGTCTCTCACATTCTGTGGTGTGATGCAGCCCCCATCTGCCCTTCCCGGCTTCTGGATCTTCATGTACCGTGTCTCCCCATTCACATACTGGGTCGGCGGCATGGCCAGCACACAGCTTCACAATCGCCAGGTGGTATGTTCGGCCGCTGAACTAGCCATCTTCGATCCGCCCTCTGGCCAGACTTGTGGACAGTACCTCTTGAAGTATACCGCCGCTGCTGGTGGTAAGCTTCTCAATCCTGAGGCTACGGCTGATTGCAGCTACTGCTCTCTCGAGGTTGCGGACCAGTACCTGGCTACGTCCAATATCTTCTATTCTGAAAGGTGGCGTAACTTTGGTATTATGTGGGCTTTCATTGGTTTCAATATCTTCATCGCCACTCTCATGTACTATCTTGTCCGCGTGAAGCGGTGGAGCAGTGCGGATCTGAAGGAATCAGTGACGAAGCTCATTCCTGGGAAGAAATCGAAGGGTGGCAACTAAATTGTCGCTGACACTCTGTCTATATTTATCATTCTTTGTCTATATTACCTTGTCATTTGCCTTTGGTACTTTTGTTCTTGTTTCTAATGCGTTTCAGGTCATGTACTGACCTTTCTCTGCATCTCTCTTATATTTTGTTACTTTTGGGTCTCTCGGCGTGTGCTGCACAAACTGCACGAACAGATATATTATTCTAATAGACTACCTATATATACTACCAAAAATCACTTCATGATACCCCTATATGTTAAGTTTACTTCACCCTAGTAGCAACCGCAACCTTAAAGCTATTTTGGAACCTATACGGCTTTGGGGGGACTAGGATATCTGTTCAGATTCCATCACCGATGTGCTTGATTAAGTGGCTTAAATACTTATCAAGGGCTACTATCCTGAGGTGGGATGCAGCTGAGATGTTGGTGTGTCTTAAAGAGATATAGGTGTTTCAAGATAGTTGAAGTAAACTGTTGTTCTCCAGGGGCTTCAGCTTGGATATGGCTTTGATTATGACAAGAAATGAGAGGGGTGTGACCGTCAATTTACCAGTTCAAGTGCCGTTGCCAGGTAGGTGTCGAGGTGCCTTCCCGATTCAGAAGTTGTGGTGTTTCCCCCAGCATATAAATACCCTCCTTCTTTTACTTCTCCTCTTTCTCTCTTTCTCTCTCCCTCTCTCTCTCTCTGTCTGTCTGTCAACTTACTTTACACAAACTTCGACACCAGACTCACCTGGAACGTTAAAAATAACTGGCGGGGGCATTCGACAGCAGACTCACCTGTGACGAGCGGCACTGAAGGAGGAAGGGCAGCGGGCTGCCACGGTTCAAGATGCCAGTGAGGATACATAAAGAGGAGGAATTTGTGCTGGTGAGAGAAGCAGGGGGATGCTGCACGGGCGACCGTTTGAGCACATCAGAGATATGAAGCACACCAGGGATCTTTTCTCGGACACAGTGGGCGTTCGTCTTCTCAAGCCTCGGCGTTCGCTTAAGCAACGGATATAGGGGATCTGCATTTCCTGGTGCTGTGGACTCTGGTGAAGTGGGTTCGAGGGAGATGGTGGGTGGTGGGTTCACTTTTTGCTCTGTGATGAATCGGTCTTGATGATGCTTCGCATCCATCGGACGTGGCGACACCCTCTGTGGCGGCCGGGCAAGCTTGATCGGAGGCTCGCAATTGACCTACTGAGAGCAAACTTTTACTTGATTCTTTTATTGTGCTGTATTGTGGGGTTGGGGTTGGGGGTATTTCACTGATGAATTTGTCTATTTTCTTCATCGCGCTCGACCATGAAGCCTCCACAATGTGAAAGACTGGCGGGCAATCCAGTCTGTTCTTCTATTCTGTCTCTTGTATACTATTTCAAGTTACCGTGGTTGAATTCTGTCTGTGTGGCCTTGGATCACTTTCTTATAGTATGTCCATGGTTCCTACTCAAATATATATATAGAACTGACCTGCAAGTGCGCCTGGCTTAGATGTAGAATATGCAATACCTCCCCCACTGTTTCTCTCATTGTCCCTCTTATCCCAAGTCGTTGAAATTCTTGATCTGTCAATAAAATAAAACATTCCAACTCTTGTATTCTTTTTATAGATCCGGGGATCGACAGATGCAACCTTATCAACGCACAGACCAACAGCCCATCGCCGCAACGTCAGGGCCGCAGTAACACCGCGCAACGAACCAACCAATCGTCCAACAGCCTCCCACATCCCAAAATTCCAACATGGACCCCGACGCCGGAATCCCCGCCGAACCCGCGCCCTCCGTCTTCAGTTACGTACTCTCCTTCCTACTCGTCGGCGTCGCATGGGGCTTCACAACCCCCTTTATCCGCCGCGCAGCAGCAGACTTCAACGCCCGCCAAGAGAAGCAAGCAACCGAATCAGACTCCTCAGGTCTTAGGAGAGGACGGTCACAAGATACGCCGCAAACCGGCTTCACAGATGCGGGCGAGGAACAGGAATTGCTCTCTCGGGAAGAAGATGGTGTGCGGAGACGGAGTACGAGTCACAGTGATCTGAATCGGAAACCGAAGACCGCAGATGCAGATACGGGCCTGGATGGCGGGATTTCTGGACAGAGTGGTTCGAGTCGGGATACTGCGGAAGATAGGGAAGACGCAGATGAGGACCTGGACGATCTACCCACGCCGGCGTGGAGACGTGGTGCCCGTGTGAAGCAGTCCTGGCTGCGGACGAAGGTTGTTTCTGTTTTTTGGACGATTGTGAATCTGCTTCGTACGCCTGCGTATTCGGTTCCGTTGGTTATCAATCTCACGGGTAGTATTTGGTTCTTTTTGCTTGTTGGGAAGCATGGTAGGTGGCATTTCTTGGCTTTCTTGGTTTGGTGATCTGATCTGAGATGTGGAGGCTAACTAATTGCTGTGTAGAACTCTCTTTGACTGTACCGCTTGCGAACTCCAGTGCGTTCTTGTTTACTGTTCTTGGGGAGTGGTATGTTGATCGCAAGGTGATTGCAAAGGAGACGTGGTTGGGGATGGGGCTTGTACTTGGTGGGATTGCGTTATGTGTGCATTCTAAGAACCAGGCTTCTTGAAGTTAGTTGGTCTTAGATTAGGGAGTTAGTGCTGGCTTATATGGTGTCAGTATATCCGGTGGATGCTAGAGACTTAATGGAGCGATGTGGAAATCTCGTCGCTAATAGAAGTACGTAAGTATTCACTACAAGAATAGTCGGCTGTGTGTAGTAGGGCCGTAGTCTCCTTGGTGGTCTTCTCAGGTAGTCTTGTCCGATAGTCATTTAGTAGTCATTTTTGTAGTCATTTTATATGTCTGGTTATATAGACATTTTCTCCTCGGTTTGGTGCGTAAATAGCAGAAAAGGGCCAAAAGGCTTAATTTGCGAAAGGGACTTTCCTATGTATAACCTTTGATACTCATACTTGAAACCTCGCATAACTGAATAAACCAATACTCCATACCTGCAGCTAGAGTACAGAAACTCCCCACGGAAAAACACAAAAACCATGAGCCCAAGTATACAGATGCAAAGGCAAACATGCAAAGGATGCACCAAATCGATGGATAAAAAGAAAAGACCAAACGCAGATGAAACACGATATCATATCATTCCGCATATCAAAAGGATGAAAAGCATATCGCAGGGAAGTCATCAAATACATTACATTTCCATTTCCATTCGCGTACCAGACCGGGCCCGCCGTAGTATTGTACCTGAATCCAAATCCAGAAGTCAAGGGATATATGAAAACTTGGCATAGCTGCATGGCGTCAAAACAATCGTCATGCTTAAAGTTCAGTGAATCAAACGCCGCGGAACTGTAATACGAACATTAGTACGTGATTGCTGAGAGCCTCAGCACAGGAAAGTTAACTCACCATACGAACAACCAAATACCACATTGCACCGATAAACTTAAATATCGACAAACCAGCAACACTCCAGAGAACAACCTTCATGTAGATCATGGAACGTTTGGTCTCCTCATCTTCAGCACTGGTTTTGGATGAGTCGTTGAAAGTTTCTAATCCGGCAGCGCTTAGAACAACGGCTCCAAGAGCAAAGTTGCAGAATACCCAGGCGAGCACGACGGCACTGCGGAATCCCTTGTAGTAGTCGGCTTGCTTTTCTTCCTCGGGAACAACAGTAATCTCCTTAGGGGGCTTCATGGCGAACTTCTCAAGCTCCGCCTCGTACTGTGCGTTCAGATCGCCGTCGTCTTGCGGGATGTTGACGTCGACCTTGCCGCCGGGTTTCAGGTGCGCGGAGGGCAGTTTCTCGGCCTTGTCGTCTCCCTTCGTACCCCATGTGATATCGTGGGTGTTGCAGAAGGCGTAGATGTTGAGGACGTTGATGTAGGTTGGCGTGAGCAAGATGTATTGAATAAACTGGAGGGTGTTAGAAGACTCGACAAAGTTAGATTCGCAGGATTACTTACGCAGGTGAACATGTGCCATGGGTCCAGGAAGATGAACGAGGCGAGGAACCACATGACATAGGTCGAGCCAAGGGAGACGATGATAGAGAAGAACGTATCATTGGTGATTAGTTGGCTGGCCGTAAAGGTGTTCGAGGCCACCTGTTTTTGGATTGATTTGACCGTGACGAAGATGGCAGCGAATGCAAGATATATCATGATCACGATCCAGAAATAGACCATGGTCATGTAGAACTTATTGGATCCGCCGGGTCGATTACCGAGAGCCAAAACGAAGCAGGTAACGAGAGTCGCGAGGTATAGCCATTCAAAGACAATGCCTAGAACCTTACCAGCGGTACCCAGTAGATCATCTGCGCCCAAGTATGTTGTCAAGATGTGGAAAACCAAGAAGAAGTTACCCTGCGCGAGGCGTTAGCATAGATAAAACAGAACGGTGGATGCGGGAGAATCGTACAATTCCGAACCACGCGAAAATCATCGCAATTGTCTGATAGATGAATTCAATCATTAACATGAACTTGCGAATGAAGGTATGATCGCTGCGGAAGATCTGGTAGAAGTGGGTAATGGCGTAAACCGCAGCAAAGAAACTGCCATTCAGCCAACGACGACGCTGGAGAATGAACTCGGCCATCTGATCAGGCACATCGGTTTCACCAGTTGACGACTTAACATACTGAAGGAGCCATCGGCACTTCCGCTTGGAAACGATCTCGAAACACAGGATTCGATCCTCGGCCAAGTACATGTTGGCTGTGAATATACCGGCATTGGCACCGTGCATCTTCTCGCCTAGGAAGTACCGCTCTAGCGGACCTTGGCCGTTCTTGTCGTTTTGGAGTGCGACATAACGGTAGGCCGAGAACGCACCAGGCAGCACAGTAATGAAACCGAATGAAGACTCAAGCGGTTTATCGAGAATGTTGCTGAGCTTATACTCAAAGTTTTGACCAGCCACCAGCGGGTTCAGCAGTTTCTTGCCGTGAGACAACATGACCTTGATCTCACCACATGCACCACCGCACATGGGCTCGACATCGAAGGCCTTCCAGAGGTGATAGATCGAGTCCTTGCCAGGTTTGGTACCCGCATCCAAGAGGACACAGATGTTGGGATCCAAGACACGACCGAAGGCTTGGAAGAACCATCTATGAGAATTGATTTTCTTCTGATTCTTTTCCTTCAAACAGAAAATCAGCTGCACAGGAGGCCCAGATCGAGGCTTGAGTCGCACTTGAGTGCCCTTCACCTCCAACCCGATCTGAGTGGTGTACTCGTAGATATGCGCGGTGACGTCCTTGCCGTTGACTTGTTGCTTCGCAATTCCGTCCTGGTACACACCCAAACCCGCCAGGACAGCACGTGTCCGAGCGTTGATCTTAGCACGACCGTCGCTAATGATACAGACTACAATCTTCTTCCACGAATCCTTGCCCCACGTTTTGCTGCTGGTGCGTGAACACATGTGATCAATGTTCTTGAACACACCAGACATGGTGCGCGCGAAGAGGAAGTCGTCTTCATTGTACATGGTTACGGCGATGAAGAGTTCGGTGTTGCGAGGCTTTGCGAAAAGCTTCTGACGGAGGGTAAACCGCTCTTCGAAGAAATCAGCCGGATCGCATGTCGCTGCCGAATATCGCATGTGTGTGAATTCATCACGACCTGGTGGCTCTGCGTGGGGTACTTGGCTGAGCAGTCTCGGCGCGATGGGGCAATCGAGGACGAGGTTGCCGTTGAAAAGTTGAACTTCTTTCACCGTCTTCCAACGGCGAATAGGCGCTGGACTGGGTGTTGGACGCGGTTCATCCGTGAACTCAGTATACGGGTCCGGCCCGAAGGGGTTTTCGCTCGTTTGCAGCATGGGCTGGTCAACTTCGAAGGGGGTGTGCCCTCCCTCCGGGTACTGGCCTAGGTCATAATCATCATGTGGGGTGAGTGTAGGCTGGTAGGGTTGGGTGTAGTAGGCGTCGTGATGGGCTTCTGGGTCAATCGAATATTCGTGACCAGGATAGGGACGGTGTGCGTCGTATGCGTCATCATGGCCATAAGAGTTACCGACATGTTCGACCGAATACTGTTTTCAAGGCAGATTGTCAGTCTCAATTCGCGCACAGCACACTTCGCTCTTATCTAGTAATACTCACAGTAGGTTGATCGGCCAAGCGATCACTGGATGGCATGGGGAGATGCGGCTGGGGTCCATATGGGTTGTCCGAGAGCTGGTAGCCATGCTCTAGTGGTCGCCCTGGGGAAGGAGTGCGATTGCTGTATCCGGTAACATGGGAGGGATGCAACATAGGCGAGGTATGCTCGTCCCCAAACGGGTCTGTTCGCGACATTGTTAGTTCTGAGACGTTGGAGATTCCTCAATAAATGCTCGAATGGCAATAACACGACGGCGCAAATCGGACTGAGACCATTAAATCAATGACCAGCACTGATTTTGAGGGGTTTCAGAGAGATGGAGAATGCGCGGGCAACATTAAAAGAGAAATAGAGAGAGGGAGAGCCCAATAAGACTAAAGAGAAGCACTGACCGGCATCCACACGATTGTAGGCCATAATGTAGGAGCCTCAGGATCGAGTTCAGCGAAATTATCCCGCCCCAAGTTTGTAGCAGGGGGTAGTTGGAGATTGCGCCAGGAGCGCCGAGTGGAATATTAAGCGTCAGCGGGAGCGATCACTAGTCGGACTGACGGATCTGATTTCTCGGCGTTTCAGATATGAAGGGATCGCAAGCGAAATTTGATACAAGAAGAGAAGAGTATATGGATTATGGATCACACAAGGTGAAGAAGAATCAAAAAAATGTGGAATTAAACTGGGGTCCTCTCTGTTTACGTCTTTTGATTCCCGGCAACGATGACGGTATGCGAATCAGAAGTGTCTGTGGAGCTCCGCACTGCCTTGTGGGGGGTTACTAGGGTGTATCTTCACACGCTGATTAGGTCCGTTGTATACTCCGTAGAAGATGCAGACAATAGAAAAAAGAGAAGATTCTTCTCGGAGTAAAAAAGTCTCCAATGATATTTTAATAACCAAAGAACCCTGGAAGTCCTGAAACCATTGAGCCGTGGGTGATCAGGGAGAAACTCCACTTGTTGGAGAGCGTCGATCTGTTACTGGGCCAACTGGGGAACTCAGCCACATGGGCTTGTCATTTGTGGCTCAACCGTCTTTTTCTTTTTTCTCTTTTTCTCTTTTTCTTTTTTTTTTTTTTTTTTTTTTTTTCTTTTCTTTTGGCCTATTCTCTTCCAAACTTGGAAGGTTCTTTTTTTAGCATCTGAGGTCATTCCAAGGTTGGAGGTCACACTGTCTCTTAATAAAAAACTAAAAATAAAAAATAAAAAGCAGTTGCCTAACCCTATCAATTAATTGATCTACCCGCAGCTGCAATGGATCTGTTGATCTGCACATCTTTTCATGCTTTGTTCCTGCTTTCTCTCTAATGTACGACATATTTGTTGCACCCCGTAATACAAGTCAACATTGAAGATATCTCTTCAGGGCGGGGTGGAGACCCCAACTTAGGGCCTATCGATAAGCCCCCTCCTCAAACTCGACCCAGGCTTTTCCTTGTATACTTCTCACTTCTTCACTCTACATATATTGAACACTCACAGCACTAAGATTCCTTGGTGATCCCTACCCCACCATGACTTCCAACACGAATGGGCACCCCACCAGCGTACTATTTGTCTGCCTGGGAAACATCTGTTCGTCATCATGCTTAGTTCTCCCCGCCCTTACGAATACGAATACTAATCCTATCTAGGTCGTTCCCCGATGGCCGAAGGAGTGTTCCGCAACCTGGCCGCTACCCACCCCTCCATCGGTGAGATTGACTCCGCTGGCACAGCCGCCTACCACAGCCTCGAACCACCCGACTCCCGCACCATGTCTACCTTGCGCCGCCACAAAATCACTGGATATGACCATGCTGCCCGCAAAGTGACAAGGGAAGACTTCCTCACCTTCGACTACCTGCTCGCTATGGATAAATCCAACCTCCGCGACCTGGAGGATGTGCGCGACTCGGTCATTGCGACGCTGAAGAGGAAGACCGACACCAAGCCAAGCTCGAAGAGTACGCGGTCGCATGTAGATGCTGCCATCGGTGCATACGGGTCCGATGCGAAGGTTGCCGAGGTGCGGTTGTTTGGCGATTTCGGTAAGGGTGGAAAACTGCACGAGCGCGTCGGCGGCGGCGAGGTAGTAAAGGATCCTTACTATGGCGGTGCCAATGGTTTCGAGGAGGTCTACCAGCAGGTCACGAGATTCTCCCAAAACTTCATGGAATACTTGGAGCAAAACGGCATCGACTCCGAGTGAGCGGTGCTGGCCACACACCGGGGATAAGAGTCAGAGACCATGAGCCTAGAGAAGGCGGTTGTTTTATTGATACCCTGTGGGAGCGATAGATTGTATCGGGCACATAACTCCAAATTAGAATATACAATGTTAGATATAGCTAACAAAATCGAGAGAAGTAGTCGGTATAGTACATGAAGTCCTGGACGGCAACGGAATATTTAAATGGCGCAAACCCGCCACATGCGTTCCCACCAAATTGCCAAATCAAATCTTCTCACTGATCTTGATAGCAGCCCTGCATCCAAAACGAATGACATCCACGAGCGGATCGTAGGGCTTCGCCTCCTTTGAGTCGTTCGCTACGGCATGGTCGAGATGTTCTAGTTCCTCGTCACGAATTCTCCGGAATGTGGCCAACATTTCTTTGAGTTCCTCATCCAGCCCCTCCCCCCGTCTCTCGGCATCTGCCTCCCAAGACAGAATCTCCCTTACTTGGTCGTTGTAGTGTGATCCAATTTCCGTCTCCACGGCTTCGGTGCACGCCATTGCAGCTTCACGACCCAATGCCGCAGTCGACCAACCCAAAAAGGTGGCAGCTACCCCCCATGCCGGAGACATGGCGGTCGGTCGAATCTGGTGCTTGGCGATGAGGTGATTGAAGGTCTTGAGGTGCCCTGCTTCCTGGTCGTACATGTGTTTCATCAAGGGTCGGAGGTGGGGATATGATCGGACGATCTGAGGCGTTTGGGCTTTGTAGATCAGCGTCGCAGCAATTTCACCGGCTTGATTTACTCGCAGGGCGCTGTCCATAAATTCCCGTTGCTCTTTGCTGAGAACATATAGAGGTTTGGAGCCACCGGAGGTGCCGGCGGTAGTAGAGGCCTGCCGACACTGGCCATGCTTAAATGTTGATGGTGCGAGGAAATCCAGCAAAATAGGTGTTGCTGTCGGAGCAGAACGACGGCAATGCGTCAAGGCGCATCTGCGCACAATAGGTGAAGACAACATGGACAAATTAACTTGGACTACAAATGAAGCCAATTCAAGGGACGAAACTCAGAGGTCGCGTATTGGTCGTTTAGACCGCCTTTGCGCTGCCGCGCGCTTACGGTCGGCTTGGCATTGAACGTCATGAAAGTTGACGGCTAAGGCCAACTTGCGACGACCATCTTCACGTTTTTTACGATACCCCCCATTACCTCTCCTCTTTGTCCCGTGTATAGAGTGTTTGTCGGACTTGGGACATTACTTCATTCAGCACAGACGTTTTTGGCCACCTTTTGCAAGTCTTGCCTACTTCTCCATTTTTGGAACAACTCCTGTAAAGGAGGGAAGAAGTCCATAGGAGCGGGAATACTCCTATTGTAAGGCTGTTGAATGCCTATATATCAATAGGCTGACTGTTTATTGGCTTCTATTGAAGGTATAGCTGTATTGAGAGATATTCACAATGGCGGACGATTTGGATGCTGAGCTGCTCGCTTTGGCGGGTGACTCTGAGGAGGAAACTTCACCACCCCCCAAATCACCAGCACACTCTTCTTCTTCACATGTCCAAGATCGAGATACCTCACCTGCAGCCATGGGTCGCAAAGGAACTGCCAAACTGGTGGGCCGCCGATCCCGCAAGCCCGTGAAAGATGAATCGGAGGGTGAAATGTGAGGACTGCCCCTCTATTATGATAACGAGAAGCCTTACTGACCTCATAACCCATACAGCTCTGACGATGGCTCTCGTCACTCTCTTCAGTCTGCCCCCATGTCCGAGTCCGAGTCAGAAGCTGACAACTCCGACGACAATGACGAGGATCGCCCCATTTTCCCATATGAGAAATTGTACTACTCGGCCCAGGACAAGAAGGACATCATGGCTATGCCTGAGATTCAGCGCGAGGAAACCCTGTCCGAGCGTGCCCAGCAAGTCGATCGCCACAACCAGGATCTAGCTCTGCGTCGGCTTCTAGCATCTCGATCGCGCGATGAAGCACGCGCGGCCAAGAAAGCCAAGCGAAAGGCAGGGTCCGCCGGCTTGGATGATAACCAGCGCAAGAGCTCGCGTCAGAAGACCACTCTTGGTGGCCGCAAAGTCGGAGAAACGTCCGGAGCCATCGAAGCTTACAAGCGCCAGCGTGAGCAGAAGGGCAAGCGGGATGAACTCCGTCGCCGAGACCCTACAAAATCGCGCCGCCGTTCGCGCTCCGTGGGATCAGATATTTCTGATGAAGATGCTGATGCTGAGAGTGATCTTGAATTGGATGACCGCGTTGGCCGTGCTCCTTCCATTCCTAAGGATGACCCGCCCGCCGAGCTTCGTGAAATTCGACGCGCTCAAGTTGGACGTAATAACTTTGCCAAAGTCTGCTTCTACCCCGGATTTGAGAACGCTATGATTGGCTGCTACGCTCGGCTGAGTATTGGCCCACACCCCGAAACTGGCCAGAATGAATATCGCTTGGGTCTGATTACTGGTAAGCATTTATGCTGTCTCGATTACTTATGCATGCTGACGTTTCTATAGGAATTTCTCAGGGCAAGCCATACGCCTTGGAGGGCGAAAACGGTCGCTCATTTGTCACGGATCAGTATGTCAAGCTGGCACATGGAAAGGCTGTCAGAGACTTCCCATTCGTCACTTTCTCGAACTCTCCACTTACTGAGGTTTGTTCCTTCTCCTTGGATCTTGGAAGCCAACTAACAGTCGACTAGGCCGAGTACCGTCGTTACGTTCAGACCCTCGCTGTTGAGGATTGCAAGATGGCCACAAAGAGCAAGGTTGAATCGAAGGTTTCGGATATTAACCGTCTTCTCAACCATACATTCACTCGGGAGGAGTTGAACGAGAAACTCCGTCGCCAGGGTGCTTTCGATGAAAAGAAGAACGTGCTTAATCGTCTCGAACTTGAAAGAAATCTGGAATTCGCCAAAGTCAACGGAAACATCGAGGAGGCCGACAAGATCGAGGCGGAATTGCAGAAACTGGCCACTCCGATCCTGTCCTGGGGAACAAGCCTCGTCAAGAAAGAGGCCGACAAGGGTCTATCGGAAGCCGAACGAGTCCACCAGATCAACCTTCGCAACCAAAAGCTTAACATCGAGAACGGTCGCCGTGCTCAGCTCGAGGAGAGAAAGGCCGCTAAGAAGGCAGCCCAGGCTGTTGCACGCGGAGAGGCTGCCCCAAATCCCTTCATGCGTGTGCGAACAGTGGCCAAAACTCACCACGATGTCAACGGAGTACACAAAGCCGCTGCTGCCGAGGCCGCTTCTGTGGACAGCCAGAAAGATACCCCTGCAAACTCCAATGGCAGTCCCGCACAAAAGGCAACTCCGGCCTCTCGCGTAACTCCAAAGAAGCCCAAGAATGGCTTCATGATTAGTTATCGCAACACTGACGATGAGAACATTGCGGCCCTGGATATGGACATCGACATCGAGATTTAGTCTCATTTAATAATGTCGTTTTCCCCCTACGCTTCAATCCATTGTTCTGTTCGCTGAATCGATTCACTACCTATGAGGAAATTCTTTGATCCTGGGATTCCACGATTCCCCGAACAAGTTACATTTCTCAAGGAACCGTCGTGGTGATTGGCTCAAGCCTTGCCCGCATTGTGATTGTATCTTTTGCTTCTGTTTTTCCCTAGGCGATATTTGAGGAGTCCGTGGGTGATCTGGCGTTTGTTCAGAAAATAGCATCAAGCTTGTATTATGAGATTTCCGGAATGCAGCATGAGCAATACTCAGATGTTAGCACCGCAGCATTTATCTATCGGAAAGAGATATTTCCAAAATAATCATACAAACCCCACAAAAAAAGATTAAAAAGAGAAAATATCACTTGCTATTACAATATGCATCCATAGATGTAGACAGGGTGATGGCAGAGCCTGGTCACCAAGCCCGATTCCCAAACCATATTTATATTGTATGGATCTTGAATTCAACAAATCCCTCAGTATAAGGAGACTTCTGCTATGTTTCAATCATTCCGTTATAACGGGGGTTTATTGGACTCATCTCTAGAGTTGCCTGTAACAATAAAGCCAATTAAAGTCCACTTGAGAGAAATTAAGTGATAAGATAAGGTCACGTGTATGGCCTAGCAACGCGAGGAACGCGCATCGCGTTCAGACTATGCGCCCTTGAACCCGGCGTCCACTCCACCTTCTTCAGGACCTTGGAAGTCCCAAAGCTCGCCTGCAGATACAATTGATATCGTCATGAGAATTATTTCCTAAAATCCACCATAATTCACCATAATAATCACGACATGTCCTCACCATCCACACCGCGGTCGACGCGTTCCGCGTCGCCTGCGGGCGATTCGCCAAACATTATTACGCCCGGCCAGAAGATCAAAGCCATGATGGCGCAATTCGACAGCGATTCGGAGGAAGACACTCAAATTGCCAAGTCAACAGCTGCTGTCTCGAAGCTTGATCTAGGGCGTGGTGTGGTGCCGGCTGCTGATGCACGCGAGAATCGCCCATTGCACGACTCAGAAGACAACTCCGACAGCCCAGATGAAGTTTTCCGGCCAAAGGGCCGTATGGCTTCACGTTTACAGGGTAATTCTAGACCACCTGAATCCGAGGAAGGAAAATCAGCATTTGCCCGCGTGTCAAAGGCCTTCCGATCAGAAAAAGAACAGGGCGAGAAACCCCAAGAGAAAGAACCACAACCCACACCCATGTGCGAATCTAGTGATGATGATGATCTACCTACGGCTGGCCCGAGGAGGAAGCATAAATCCACAACAAACTCCCCCAGGTCCGACAACAGAACAAGCCAAACCCCTCCCCGCTCAAGACCCGACTCTCCTCTCTTTGTATCCTCTCCAGGCGAACCGCATGACGACCTGAATGCCGAAGACACCGAAAATGCCGCCGAAAAGAAGCCCAAAGGAAATGCCCGTTTCCTGTCTCTTGTCGCTCAAAAGCGTAAGGAGCGCGAGGAGCGAGAGAAAGCCGAGGCCGAAAGGAAAAAGGCCATCCGAAGAGTCCAGATGGAGCAACTCAGCTCGCAGGTAAACTCGGGCGAGGAAAGCGGTGCTGATGATCCGAGTATTGCAAGCAAGCTCTCCCAAAAGGCTCGTCAGCCCCGGAATGCCAGCAAGAAGGCACTGGATGAGATGAGGCAGGAGACTCAGCGAATGAGCCGTAACATGCAGCTAGCTCACCAGGCCAAGACAAAAAAGAAAATTACAAAGGAAAGCCTCTTCGCCAAATTCAACTTCATGCAACCCGATCCCCCGGTCGAGCAGCCCGCGGCAAATTCATCGTCGGGGATCGGATCACAAAATTCCTCTGATGCAGAACGCGCCAAAACCAAAGATACTCCGCATACTTCTCCGGTTCTCGGCCATTCGGATCCCAGCAAGGCGAGCGCTGATTCTGAGAATGCTCAAGTTCAAGCAGCTGATGTGGATATGGATGCGGACACCGAAGATTTGCCTGTTCCGAAAGACCTCCTCGCGCCAAACCAGCATCCTGCATTGTCCAAGGAACCGACAGTCCAAGATGTCTCGCCCTCTGTTCCTGAATCCAAATCCGAGGGTGCCAAATCGAAGAGACTCTCGCGTCCACTGACACAACCCCCTATCCGCGTGCTGCTTTCCAGGCAGGACGTTGCTGCACACCAGGAGGACTCTAACGATTCCGATAGCGATCTTGAGGTGGTAACATCCCCTGGCAAGTGCCGTCGTATTGCAGCGTTCGAAAATCTGCCTACGAAACAGTCGCGTGAAAACCCCTCTATGACCAAGCTCAAGGCATTGGCGCACCTGACATCTCCTACCCGAAAAATGGCTTCCATGAATTCCGCAGAGCTTTCCGCAAATCTTTTATGGCGGGCCCGACAACAGGCGGCTAAGGAGCGCCGGGAGCGGATTGAAGAGCTCAGGGCTAAGGGAGTTGTCATTGAAACTCCAGAGGAGCGTGCAGCGATGGAGGATGATATGGAAAACCTTGTTGACAAAGCACGCAAAGAGGCAGACGAAATCCGCCGACTGGAGAAAGCTGCTGGGAAGAAGGGCAACGGTGATGATGACGAAGAAGGGGATGATGACTACGAGCTCTCCGGCTCTGATCAGGAGGGCGATGCTGAAGGAGACGATGAAGATGACGAAGAAAACGAGCGTGTCAACGGCGGCGGGGATTTCGTTGAACATGAGGCTGACGAAGACGACGATTCGGCTGACGACGAGAGCGAGGCCGAGGCCGCCCCTTCAGATGCAGAGAACGAGGTGCCTGCTGCGAGACGGAGGCGACGAACTCGAGTGGTTAGCGATGACGAAGATGAAGACCAACCACAACCACCCTCAACGCCTGTGAGAGCCCCGAATTATGTCCCGCAGTCCGCCGAACGACCAAATTTCCTTGGCATGGGAACATCAGGCGATACGTCCCTAGGTCTTACCCAAGCATTTGCCTCCACGTTGGATGGCAATGGTGCTGGCACCCAAGCGGAGTCTGCCACTATGCCATTCTCTCTCCCAGACCCTGGTCAGCCTGTTCCTCAACTTCGAAAGGAGGAATCGGAGGTTCTTGTCCCAGACAGCCAGCCCCAGGACAAAGACTTTATGGAGGGCTACGCGCAAAGTGTGACCCGAGTACCAGAGTCGCCTGCGCCATATGCGTTCTCGGAGTTTTCCCAATCCCAGCTGCCCGACCCAACCCAGGACGAGGGCTTTGTATTCTCGCCATTCGATCCCGCAAAAAGATTCAGGGGTACCCCGCCCATGTCTACCGTCGACACCGTCCTTGTGGGTCAAACCCAGTCGCCCATTGCTGACCGCAAGCGCAAAATGCTGCGGCGAGGACGTGCAACTGAACTTCCTCAAGTCGACGAGAATGATAATGAGGATGACTTTGAAATCAGCGCCAACGCCTTCGATGTTATGAAGAAGGATAAAGCTGTAAAGAAGAATCCTGATCCGAAATACAACAAGCAAAATAGCAAGGCGAAAGAGATTGTCGATGAGGCCGCCGAAGAATCTGAAGATGAATATGCAGGCCTTGGAGGTAACAGTGACGAGAGCGATGGTGAAGAAAATGCCATTGATCGCATAATGATCAATGATAACAGTGGCGAGGTGGTTGATGAGAAGCAACTTGCCGCACTCAACGCGTATGTTAAGACGGTACATGTCAATGAGAAGATGCTAACATTCTTATAGGGTTCACGATCGCAACCGCGACGAGAAAAATGTCGCCAAGTTGATGAGAGATATCACCACTGGAGCCCTGCGTCGTCGCAAGAACGCGGATGATGACTTTGACCTCGACGACTCGGACGATGAGCACCTAGCACGTCGTCGTGAGAAGCAGCGGGAGTTTGCTAAGATGCGCCGCGCTCTCCTTGCAGATGAGAAGATCGGCGAGATTGCCGAGAACCCTAAGAAGGCTGCATTCTTCAAGGCCGTTGAGGATCGCGAAGTTGAGGAGGACTTCAATATCGACTTCCTGGAGGAAGAAGACCACGGCTCTCAGGGAGAGACATCGCAGGATGCTGCTCCAAGAGAACAGTCGAATGACGCGGCGAGCGATGGTCAAAACCGCAAGCGCCCTCTCGAACCATCAGCTGAAGATTCAACCAACCGTCCACCGCCTCGCCTCCGTCGCACCCCCGCCAGCGCAATGTCGAAGAAACCAGCTACGATAGCAGAGATTCGTGAAACGTTATCCTTCCTCACTGAAACCCCCGAATACGACTCATTCCAGGAAGACGCTTCTCTCGATGAGGTAGAACACGACCAAGAAGACGAAGAGACACCCGGCGCAGAAGTCCAAGGTCATGACGATCAACCCCAATCAGACAATACCTTCGCCAAAGCCAGCCACCCACGCCGCACGCGCGGCGTCGTGGTCGACCGCCTTGCACTCCTCCGACAAGCATCCTCCAATTCCGCCACAGGCACGAACTCCGGCTCTGCAAACTCCAAGCTAGCCTTTCACAGCGGCAGCGGCGGAGAGGGTCCTATTGGATTCCGCCCTCCTCAACTTCTGCGTCGTGTTACTAATGGCTCCTCATCTTCCAGTAACTCGAGCGCCTCCAACCGTGTCTCCAAGGCTGCAGCTTCGGGTCCCAAGAAGGGCGGTGCTGTCAACTCGTATACAGCTGCGCGTGAGCGTGAGCGTGAGAAGGAGCTCCGTATCAAGCAGCGCAGCGGGGGATCTAACATTGCCAAGTTGCTGGGTAAGCATACTGGTGGTGGCTTGGGTGGTTTGGATAAGGGCCAATGGGACTGAGTGGACCGATCAATTGTGAAGTCTTCTTTCTGCGGGCATAAAGTTGCCTTTTAATGCTATGCTATGATGGAATGGGATTTGGTTTATCGGAGTTAAGGTCACATGGATTTCGGGCATTAGGCGTATTGTTCATGACGGTCCGCTACATATTCAATCGAATATTTAGACTGCACATTCTCTACAGATTTTTCCAAGGGCAGGGTTTTGAGTGATCTTCGTATTTTCCTTTTGCTCCACCATGCAAGCTACCAACGGGTCCTCGGTTCCACATACAAAAACCAAAAAAGAAGTGCATCATCCGTGAATCGAACACGGGCCTCGTCGATGGCAACGACGAATTCTACCACTAGACCAATGATGCTGGTGTGATGGAAAAGATTGCCCTATTAGTGTGAATGAACCTCTGCCCTTGCAAAATGTGCCAACGACGTAAAATCAAATATGAACTGCGGAAAATCATCATTTCCTTTGTTCTTCATAGTCGTAAAATCCTCGGCCATTCTTGACACCTAGATTCCCACCTTCGATCATTTCCCGAAGATAGTCTCGCGGCTCAGTAGGAATACCACTCCGAGACTCAGCGTAGTGATTCTCAATATCCAACACAACATCCAAGCCGACAACATCCATCTGCTCGCATGGGCCCTTCGGCGTCTTTAGGACGTCTTTGAAAATGGCATCGATTTCTTTGGGTGTGGCAACACCTTCGGACAATGTGAGAAGAGTCTCTCGCTTGATAGCAGCCCAGATTCTTGAATATTGTTATAAGCCTGATCGTAGAGCAACAGAGAGAGCAAGAACTCACCTGTTGTATATGTAGCCGATAGAGTTTTCTTTGACGTGGAAAGGTGAGAATCCATGTTCTTTACATTGCTCCAAGACGAGCTCGATCAGCTTAGGATCGCTATCCTTGTGGCCCATGATTTCAATTGCTGACTTCCAAGTTAGCAGGTCGAAAGGGAAAAGCTATAGGAATAGGTATTACCGGATGTCTCTGGTGGCCAATCTGACATAAGATGTTAGCAAAGTATTCCATTTAGATTGGATAGTCACCTACAGCAGTGCGCGCTCATAACTCTCTTGTTATTTTTCAAGCTCATACCCTCGAGGATCTCGAAGATTCCGTAGCTACTCGAGTTCGAAGCAATGATTGTGCCTTCAGGTGCAAGCTCATCGAGTTCAGCGATTACTTTTCGCTTCAGGTTCAGGTTCTCCGGCACACACTGGTTTAGATCGTGTTAATCAATTGGTCCTATAGGTAAAGACTTAAGTCGTACCTCGACAACGAGCCATGCATCCTCCAGTGTAGATTGCAAAGAAGAGGGCTGGGAAGTCTCAACCCTCCCCCACTCCCCGTCATGATCTGTAGCATCCGCACGAAGTTTCTCCACGTACTTCAGACCATCTTGGAGCTGTTGCTCTTGTAGATCTACCAGACGGACGGTGCCACCTCGGCTTGACCACTTCAACACGTTAACACGAAGACGGATGTTCATGGTCCTGAATATTAGTACTTACCATATGCGCAAGACGTCTGCCTTGAGTACCAGCTCCGATGATTACAACAGACCCCTGTGGCTTTTGGACACCTTCCATCTTCAATGTCGAAGCAGAATGGGACTTCTGCGTAGAGTTTACGTGGTAAATTTGGTGGCAATGAACAGGACCAGAGCGTGAACGTGTCAGGAAGATCTTACGAAGAGGGTCGATATCACAATATAAGGTCGGGGTTCAATGCGCAGTTCGGTCCCGCGCCCGAACGCAAGGGGACATGCGG
>PKQL01000150.1:0-50797 GCA_002916455.1 Penicillium sp. CF05
CGGCAATGGACCTGTTGGCGTTCGAATGCCGCCTGCTCCAGCATCTGCAATTCCATACCTGAGTAACCAGGGTCCCCCGCACGGGATCACCCCCCTGGTGGGCCCCGACACAGCCCATTCCTTCCCCTCTGGTGTCCGACCTAGACAGACATCGCGCGAAGTCACCGCGTTGAACGCAAGTCTGGCGGATGCCGAGGGCCTTATTTCTCGCCAGGAGAGCAACAAGAACAACCTCGAGTCCCAGGTGTCTGCTCTGCGATCCCAAATGGCGACTCATCGAACCACTCGTTTTGTTGACCCAGCGCATATGGATGCCTTGATCAACCGGTCTTGCAACGACCGGGCTCGCGACATCGACCGCCAATTCCAGATCCTGGAGGACCGATTGGACCAGGTGTCTGAAGATCTTGAACGCGCTGAAGGAAACCAAGCTGCGCTCCAAGGTCTTCAATACGCCTTCCAAAAGGACCGTCGCGACGTCCAGGATCTGCGACAGATAGTCGCAGCCGCCGAGTTCAACCTGCAGCATCAAAAGCGCCTTGCGGGTGCTGAGGACCGACTCAAAGGCCTCACAAAAAACCTCGATCTCATGCTTGCCGCGGCCATGCAATGCACAAGGGATAGTCAGGTGCGGACTCGCAGTGCTCCGACTGCTGAGTCCTCCACCCACCCTGTGGGCATTGCGCGCCATCACGTCGTGGGAAGCCAGGAACCAGGCTCCCATGGGCATGCATTTGATCTCCACCCGCAGGAGCTCGGCAAAGGGAAGGAACGTGATCCGGGACCGCTCCTCTCTGAGGGTCCCGCTGCCGATAGTGATACCGGGTCCGTCGTTGATAATGGCGACTGCTCAATGAGATCGCGATCGGAAAGTCCTAGCTTGCTTTCCGTCGTTGACGATGGCGACTGCTCGATGAGATGGCGATCGGAAAGTCCTAGCTTACTTTCCGACGTGATGTCATTGGACAGGTCGCGGGCCAGTTCACCAAATGATATCAGCATGGAAGACACGGACCAAGAACTTGCCGCCGCCCTGTTGCAGGAAGATGGGTCCCAGGCGACCACCACCGAAGACTGGGTGATGCCAGACGCACCACCCATTACTACCCCCACTATGAACCCGCAGCAAGTGGAGAACACTTGCATGACAGAACATCTCCTCGACCTCGAACGGTTGAACGGCGAAGACATTGATATGGACTGGGATGAGGAGCCCGTGACCACACTCAACAAAGATGACCCGGCGGCTCCGAGCCAGGCATCTACTGATCACGCCCTGCTCACTCCATCGTTCACTGTCGAAAATAATGCCGTGATGATTTCCGGTCCGGCATTTAACGCCGTGGCGCCCCCCTCTTATTCTGTCCACCAGGATGCCGCTGTTGAACCCTGGCAGCCAGCCAAAGGCCTAGGCCGCACATACGTGCCCACGCGACACGCACAAAGTGCACGATACCAACGAAGTCGTGTGCGTCGTGACCGTCGTAGCCGTCATGTGCGTCGTCTCCGTCGTACCCGTCGTGTGCGCCAGATGCCCATCGAGTCCGTCAACATGCCAGTGCGCAAACGGACAGCTGGCGTGGACGAGTCGAGCGGGGTCGAGCCTGCCAGCAAGAAGAGGATTACGAAGGAGGTGATGCGAAGTAACGGATCCCGGTTGCTTTCCCTATCCGACGAATACGCATTGGACAACGCTGCGAAAGTGCCAGTCATGAGTGTGCCAGCTGTTACGCAGCCAGCTCAGACCGATTTCCAGTACAATGAGGGTGTCTCAACCGAGCAGGTGCCCACTGAGAAAGCTATGAGTGCGCCAGCTGTTCCCCAGCCGACTCAAGCTGCCCTGGAGGCCACCGAGCAGGTTCCTGTCGATGCAGCTTTGAGTGAGCCCGCTGTTTCTGAGCCGACTCAAGCTGTTTCGGAGGAAGTTGAGATAATCCAGACAGAGCAGGTGCCCACTGAGGCAGCTATGAGTGAGCCAGCTGTTTCCAAGCCGACTCAAGCTGCCTTGGAGCCCACCGTGCTGTCCAATGAGGTTGTGGGTGTGCCTGCTCCTAGTGAGCCAGCCCCAACCAAGTCGTCCCGGCCTACGCCATCGTGGACTGAGAAAATTCGGAGTGTGCGTGCTGTTACTGAGCCGACTCTGAATGGATCAGACCGTGTCGTTCCGATCCAGCGGACCGATACTCATTCGCGGATCGAGGCGATGCGTGCGATGCGTGGAAGGGTTCGACCCCGGTACGAAGTCAAGTACGCTCTTAAGGGGTTGCGGGTCACAGCAACCTCTCGAAAGCACTCCACCTCTTCCCTGGTGGCCAGTCCCGAAGACGCTTCGGCAAAGAATGCCGTTGCAACAGGGACAGATTCCCGTGCGGGGGTTTCGGAAGGCACCAAGAGGGTCGAGGACGCCGAAAGCCCAAATGGCAGCGCTCAAAAGACTGCGGGAGACCTACAGGAGGAAACAGGCGGAGAAGAGGTAGCGACTTCTGGTCTTCAAATGCCAGGAGCTTGGCCTTCCGACCCACCTATCGTCACTGCGTCTGGCGAATCGGACATGCATGAGGGATCGGCTTTGCTGCGAGGATTATGGGCAGGAACTCGATGGGTCTCGTTTGGTGTATTCGCTATGGTGATGGCGACTCTGCTGTCCTCCCCATTGTGGCTAGGTCGCCTTGGACACCTTGTTTACGCCTTCGAGGGCCCGGAACAGTTCCTGGAGGAGCTGCGCGAGGAGCATGGGTATGTTCCATTCTTGGAGTGGATTATCCATGTCCTCCTCCGTAGTTTTGCCGGAGACCGGACATTGTACGGTTAACGGCAAGTGGTACCACATCGAGGGGAGGGACGAATGAGCCACCCCTTGATGCAAATTATGACATTACTGCAAGGCAGGAAGCTGGCAAGTCCGACGATTGCCGCTTCACCTGCAGAATCACAGCGACGGCAACGTGGTGTTGTCCACCCTTCGGGGTGATGTATGATTTTTTGGTCTGGAGTCTATATTCCGATATATATTACACTGCCTACCCAGTTTCCTGGGTAGATGATGTGTGAGTCGTGGCGTCCGCCGCTTGTCATCAAGTTATCTTGGTCGGAATCTCAAAGCACCAGCCCCTGGGAGATGGGGATGTCATATTATCTCCCGGGGGCTGGCAATATGGCGCAAAAGCTGCCACCTGCGTGTCCAGCATGCTGACCATGCCACCTTGCAACCGCCAGCTCCTGGGAGCGGAGAGGATTACATGATCTCCCAGGAGCTGGCACGATGGCACAAACAACGCCGTCTACATGGTCAGCCTGCTGGACACGCAGCAGGAACAACGCGCCAGCCCCTAGGAGATGGGGATGTCATATCGTCTCCCGGGGGCTGGCAATATGGCACAACAGCTGCCACCTGCGTGTTCAGCAGGCTGACCATGCCACCTTCAGCAACCACCAGCATGGTCAGCCTGCTGAACAGCCAGCCCCTGGGAGATGGGACCATTATATGATCTCCTAGGGGCTGGCAATGGCACAACAGCTGCCACCTGCGTGTTCAGCAGGCTGACCATGCCACCTTCAGAAACCTCTAGCATGGTCAGCCTGCTAAACACGCCAGCCCCTAGGAGATGAGACCATTATACGATCTCCTAGGGGCCGGCAACACTAATAGCGCGCCAGCCTCTGGGAGCGGGGACCATTATATGATCTCCCAGGGGCTGGCAATGGCACACTGCCACCTGCGTGTTTAGCAGGCTGACCATGCCACCTTGTGCAACCGCCAGGTCCTAGGAGCGGAGAGCATTACATGATCTCCTAGGAGCTGACAAGATGGTACAAATACTATCTGCATGGTCAGCCTGCTAGACACGCAGCAGGAACAATGCGCCAGCCTCTGGGAGCGGGGACCGTTATTTGATCTCCCAGGGGCTGGCAATGGCACAAACACTGCCGCCTGCGCGTTCAGCAGGCTGACTATGCCACTTTACAATGGCACAAACACGCTTCGGTGCCACCTGCATAGTCAGCCTGTTAAATACGCCAGTTCATCCATGTTGTCAGCCCCTAGGATCTGGGGACATCAAATGATATCCTGGGGGCTGGCAACACGGCACAGATGCCACTTGCACACTCAGCCTGCTGAAACATCAGTTCATTCCATGGTGTCAGCCCCTATGATCTGGGGACATCAAATGATATCCTTGGGGCTGACACGAGCAACAGGCCAGCTCTCGGGAGTGGGGGACATTATATGATCTCCCGGGGGTTGGCAACGTGGCATTAACACAATCCAATGCGGTCTACATATGTTCAGCAGGCTGGCCGTGCCAATATGCAACAGCCACCAGCTCCTAGGAACGGGAGCATCTGTTGATTTCCTAGGAGCTGGCATCATGGCACCTGCGCATTCAGCAGGCTGATGATGTGAACTTGCAACAACCGTCGGCTCCTGGGAACTGGGAGCATTATATGGTCTCCCAGAAGCTCGAAAAAACTGATACTGCAGTATGCGCCTTGGTCCTACTATTCGCCAGGCCACGCACATTTTGCACTCGGCGAAAGCCCACGCCATCATCAACATTGTGCCTCGTCACCTTGAAATGTATCCTGCAGCACCACGTATCGTCCAGAGCTCTCAGGAGACGTCATGTCAACTCCTGGCAGCTGAAAGCGATGTGCAAACTGGATTATGCTGCGGTATACGGAGTACGGCCATCAGCAATATTTCGAGCGCACACCCTATATGCTTGGGACTGGAGTCGTCGTCATCTTCAATTTTACGAAAAACCATGGGAACAATACCACACAGTATGCCACTCGGTGTTCCTTTGAGAAGAGGGTCTTTCGTGGAGCCTACGCATCCAAACACGAATCTCCAAGTCCGGGAGATGCCACCTGCACAGTCAGCAGGCTGACTGTCAGTCGTCCACCAATCACAGCACGAGCCACGCAGGAGCTGGCGTCACCCACTCCACTTCCCGCTGAAAGAAGATCACTTATCTCCATACCCCCTCGAGATATTGTTCATCACGTTGTTGAGTCTACTCCTCTTATCGAAGTTAAGGAGGGAAGCATCATCCTGCTTGTGATTTACATTTTTCCTCCTCCTTGATTTCCTTTCTATCACCATGTTCGTGCGCTCGGTCTTGCTGGGTGGCGCCGCTGCCCTTGGCGCCAGTGCCATGCTCGTCGTCCCCGAGATGGAACCTAAAGTCGATATGATTGAAGATGGGTTTGTGAATGTTCACCCTATGCTTTTGGAGGACGTTCATCATGCGATTGTTGACCTGCCTTGCTCTGAATGTCCTCTCCGTGAAACCAACGACGAAGGTGTTGTTACCTGGACGGAGGGCAAACCATCATCTCTGGTAAGCATGACAGAATCCGTCTATTCATTTGAACTAGCTAACCAACCCCGGTAGACTCTGGATTTCTCGATCGAAGACAACCGCCTGCTGGCCAACGGCCGCCAAATATTCCCACCGGCCCCGCCCATTCCAATTCTTGCTGTACAACAAAATGAAGAGGGAGAGGACTTCAACCCAATGCCTGTTGGCTATGCGCTTGAAATCATGCCGATGGCCGCACCATCTGACGAGCCGGGCTATGAACTCCTGGATATCCGATTCACTGTTCTCGACCTCGAGACCCACCCAGTCCCTGTCGATACCGTTGCGATCACCGTGCTACAGGATCCCAACGGCGAGCTCTTCATCGCCCGGACCGAAATCGAAAACACCACTCCTGCCTCCGACCGCTTGTCTTGGAAGGAGTGCCACGGCAAGGCCAAATGCCTGCAGGAACTTCTGGTCTCTCGCATTCGGGGCCTGTTGGCTGGCGCCAAAGCTCGTGTTATGGGCATGACCAAAACCGGCCGCAAGAGCTGCCATGGCAAACACAAGGGCAAGACAATGGGCCACCAGGAAGAAGGCCACGGCTCCGCTCGTCCCCACTATCACCATCCATACCACGGCGCTTTCGCCCGCACTTTCTCTCGCATTGTGCACTTTATCGTTGTCCCGGCTGTTTTGGGTGTCCTGGCTGGATTGACCGCCAGTGCCATTGGCATGCTGGTCGGCCAGGCTGTGGTTTTCCTTTGGCAACGCTACCGCGGCACCACTTCTTCGGAGCACAAGGCCGCCTGGGAGGACGGCGAGGCCTGTGAAAAGCACGGCCTCATGACCATCTCTCGTCCCTCCGAGGAGGTCCTTCCTGAATCCACTGAGCCTTCTCAGGACGGAGGATCACTCGATAAGAACTAAAGAAAAACATTGAAAAACAAAAGAAAAAGAAAGAACACCAAAAACAAAAAAGAAGAAAGGAAAAAAAAAGGAAAAAAAAAAAGAAAAGAAGAAAGAAGAAAGAACACATTGATCTTGTCAAGCCCGCTGTCTTACTCGAGGGCCATTATCAGCCTGTCTGGACAGTGCTCAATTTTTCAGCTGGGGTTTCCTTCCTATGAACAGTGCTCACGCAAAATACACTGATTTTCCGGAAACCCGAGGACCGCTTAACAAATACACTCCTTCAAGTCCTCTTTCAACCAAGGGTCATCACTGTGCAGTCACCTACACTGACCTTTCAATATCTTTCCTTTGAATGATGCACCGCAAAACACAAGCTCTCTGGCACCAGCGGTGAACTTGACAAGATCACTATCAATGACAAAAGACAGAAGAAAAGGAAGAAAAAAAAGTTTCCACTGTCTTCAACCAAGGACGGTCACTATTTTTTATGGTTGGCTCTCTACCATCAATCCCCATGAATACACCAGGCCTTCTGGTGCCAAGGGACCACCGAAAAGAACAAGACAGAAACCTTGGAACAGCAAGACAGAACAAGACGAAGCACAAGGCACAACCCAGCACAAGGCACAACCAAGCACAAGACACAAGACAAGACATGGACGATCAAGCACAAGGCATGACCAACCACACAAGCAAAAATAAAATAAGCACAAGGACCAAAAAAGGGCCCTGCTATCCTTGAGCAACAGCCATTGCCAGCCGGACTGGTCTTTCAAAAAAAAAAAAAAAAAAAAATACCGGGCCAATCGGCCAGGAAACACCGAGCCATCATACCTAAGGGTCATCGACAAGAACAAAGCAATCCAACAAAAACAATAAACAAAAAAGAAAAAGAAAAGGAAAAGGAAAAGAGAGAAAAGAAAATCCACAAAGTTCTCTTGTCGTTGATACCCTTGGCCATACCACCTGTCAGGCGGCACTCTTCACTTTACCCACGGCCAAACCCACGCATGCGATGCTGAACCTTCAGGTCACTCGACAAGAACACCAACAAAACAAAACAAAAAGAGTTCCGCTGTCGTTTGGTCTATGGCAATAACCAGTCGTACTTGACTTTGCACTTTTCCCACGGCCAAAAATCCACGTTCACGCATTGCTGAAGCTCCGGTCATTCGACAAGAACAAAAATCAACGAACAAAGAAGGAAAGGAAGACTAAGTTCCTCTGTCGTTTGGCCTATACCCATCACTTGCCAAGCCAGGCTCTATCTCTTTCCTCCACAGTCGATGCTTTTTGGTGCTTCTTACAGGGCCCTCTGTCACCCAAGAATCGTGGGATAAAGAACCAAAAAAAAAAAAAAATAAGGCCCTCCGGTTCTGCCATCTCTTGATTGAGATCCGATTCCACTTGCACAGTCTGCATAGTGCTGAGTCAATGTCATATGCTTGTTCGCTCATAGTGGGCTATCCCACAGCCAATTTCAATGGCCAATGATTGCCTTGAGCTTGGTTCTGTTCAAATATTGTCTCGTGCCAACTTCTCCTTTTGCTCTTGGCTTTTTGTCAATATCTTGTTCTATTCCTGGATCTTGTCTTGTTCCAGTCTGTTCTTGCTCTCATTCTACCTACATCCTGCTTCATTCCAATGTGTTCTTCGATTTTCATATTAAGCTCGCTCAAATCGTGTTCTACAAATCCTGTCCTATTCTGAACTTTTGTTTGGTTTCAATGTGTTTTTTTTTTTTTTTTTTTTTTCCCCTCATGTTAAGTAAGCTTGGGCAGTGTGTTAAATCCCCCATTTTGTCTGACTATACTATGTTCGTGTCCTTGCATCTCAGGCTTGTGCAGTATTTTTCGTGTAATGTCTATATCCATGTCAATCAAGCCTCATAAATTGAAATATCTCTAGTTCTTAGGCTCTTCTCTGTAGTCGATCGTAGCCCACTGTACTCAATGGTCTTCCATCCAGATAGCGGAGCATATCGTAGAACTTCGCAATATTTAACCTCTACGCTAGCTCTATATATGACAGACAAATGTAGACGCTGCAATATCTAGATCGCTCTTGTAAATGTCTTGCCGAGCCCTTACCAATGGAGCCAACGCCTCAGCAACCAGCCGCAAGGGCGACACTTCTCTCCACTTAGCTACCACAAACGCGGAAAATCTAAGCATGATTTAATCCCTACTTTAAGTGCTGCGGGAGCGGATGTGAAAGCTATATGGGAATTGACAATTGGCATTCGACGGGGTCTTGATTGACACCAAATCTAAGCTACACCACTCGACCAGGTTAAAAGAGGCCTTAGCTTTGACATGAGCAACAGCTTGGTTGCAGTCGTGAGGCATGGCGTCACTCTTGGGTTAAAGCCTGCTAGACAATTAGTATAAAATGACCTTTGCAGAGTAAAACATACAAAAGCACATACACTAGAAGGTGAGGTCTTTGACTTTGAAGCTTTCATGGCCGCTGCAGTTACTAGATACGATAGGAGCATATGAAATAAGAGCATCTATTAGATATTAGACCTGACCACACGAATTTCGGATATTAGGGAGCTCATACAGTTGATGGCCGCATTTTCCTTTCCGCTTATCAGTTGCTCTAGGTGCAGCAAATGACGGTAGGTACCAGGGCGTATCTCGTCAACAGACTGTATCGCCAATACGTTAGTCGTCCCCGATCTCCTATTTCAAGTCTCTGGTTACTCTTTACATATATGTAACGAAGGGTCAAGGTCGACAAAGATCGAACGAGGGACCTACTTGCTATTTTCAGTCTCAATGGAAAAGGTCTCATAAAAGCCGCCCAAACAAATTTCCTCGGTAAGATCGGGATCGATATTTCCATCGGTGTCAGGCCATGCTCAAGCAGAACTATATCATCATCGAGCGGCTTAAACATTGCCGACTGGATTAGTTTCTACTAGATAGTACTAGCTAGGCCATATAGAGGAACATAATTATATAATCTAGTAAATCTCTCGCTTCCTAACTAATAGAAACCCCCTTCTTCTTTTATACGCCGCCCTAGGCTATAGATCTCGCTGTAGACTGCCTAAGGCCACTATATAATACAAACCCTGCAAACCCTACAGATAAGGCTGAGAATGGTCACGTGAACACGGCATCATCACGCCCCCTCTTATCAATCCGACAACAACACCAGACGCAATCCTTTTGTTCTGCAGGCGTAGTCCTCGGCCAACGATGATTTAGCTTGTACGATGACCTTGAAGCTCCAATTTCAACTACGCACGGGCTTTCTTTCCTATTCCTAACCCGGATCTGCTGGACTCGAAGTAACTGTAGCTTGATCCCGACATCATCGGTTATCGGCTTCAGGACATTCACATAAATTCCCACATTCACCTCTCCAACATGATACCGTGGTCGTCCTTCGTTCAAAAGGCCCAGAGCCTGATTGACCCCGCCAATTTCAACATTCCTGCCCTATCCTCGCCCGATCATAATCCCTCAAAGGCATCGTTATTCCGGCAACAATTCCGCCTCCCTGATTCCCAGAACCCGCTTCAAGAGATCACCGCTGATCTCGTTCTACCACTACCAAATTCCTCGGCCAATCAAGGAGATGGCTCCCGCAAGGTTGATCGGGCTGGAAACACATACACTGGACGTCTGCATCTGAGTGAACGTTTCATATGCTTTTCAACCCAACCGACGAGCTTCATCCCCTCTGCCACAGCAAGTGCTTCGACCGCCTGGACTGGCCAGACACACGGCACCGGGCCATCAGGCAATGGGTTCGTTCTCCCGCTATCCTGCATAAGACGTGTCGAACGCCTTCATAGCGCCAGTCATGTTTTCTCCCTTGCGCTCACAACATGGAATGGCTTGCTCAATAAGCAACAAGAACCCAACCTTGTCCCTCAACGCCTTATATTGCAGCTTGTCGGTAGCAGACAGGCCTGCGAGCGATTCTGTGATACACTGAAAAAAGGCTTGCGGGAAGGAATGAAGGAGGTTGACAACCTACGGACTGTCGTCACGGATTGTTATTCGGAATATCTGCTCTCAGGTGCAAAAGGAAAGGGACAAGATGGGAGTGAGGCAGACACTCGTCAACCACCAGATGCGGGACTGGGTCTGATTTTCCGCTACCCTGGTGATGCACGCAAGCTGCGTGATCGCAGCAAGATGAGACTTTGGGGCGAATATTTCAGAGGTAAAAAGACATCTATCTTTCTTTTCATCGTATATTCCAACATCTGACCGATATCCACTAGAAAATGGTCGCAATGCCACGTTGATTCGCCAACCAACATTCCACAAGCTGATCAGAGTTGGCTTGCCAAATCGGTTACGCGGAGAAATTTGGGAGCTCACATCCGGTTCTCTGCTCCTTCGTATACAATCTCCCATGCTGTATCAGCAGACATTGGCCAAATTTGATGGACAAGAATCCCTTGCTATTGATGAGATTGAGAAAGATTTGAATCGCAGTCTACCAGAGTATCCTGGATTCCAGAGCGAAGAAGGCATCGGACGCTTGCGGCGAGTTCTCACTGCGTACAGTTGGATTGACCCGGAGATTGGATATTGCCAAGCCATGAACATTGTGGTTGCCGCATTGTTGATGTATGTTTAGAATACCCAGTTGTCAAGGGTGTCTGCTAACTTGACCAGATATATGTCAGAGGCCCAGGCATTTTTCCTTCTCTCTGCGCTGTGTGACCGTCTCCTTCCCGGTTACTATTCAACAACGATGTACGGCACACTACTCGACCAGAAGGTGTTCGAGTCTCTAGTCGAGAAAACAATGCCAGTTCTCTGGGATCACCTCACCAAATCAGATGTGCAACTTTCTGTGGTATCGTTGCCATGGTTCCTCTCGCTATATATTAACTCCATGCCGCTCGTCTTTGCTTTCCGTGTCTTGGATGTGTTCTTCTTAGAAGGGCCCAAAGTCCTCTTCCAGGTCGGTCTTGCCATTCTCCGAGTTAACGGCGAGGAGCTTCTCGAGACACAAGATGACGGGTCTTTTATCTCTGTCTTGAAGTCATATTTCTCACGACTGGATGAATCTGCCCACCCGAGATCAGAGAATCCCAAGCTTCGAGCCATCACTAGATTCCAAGAATTGATGGTGGTTGCGTTCAAGGAGTTTTCTGGTATCACTCACAGCACGATCACCGAGACACGCGAGAAGCACAAGGGTGCTGTGCTAGAGAACATCGAGACTTTTGCAAAGCGTACTTCTATCCGCAACCTTGGACCCGAAAGCAAACGACTGAGCGTGGATGATCTTGGAACCATATACGACCGCTTCTATGAAACACTGTACCAGTGGGAACAACGCCAGAGAGTTATCGAGGAAGAGACGAGGCGGCAAGAGCGAAAGAAATCCCAGCGCCTTTCTATGCTTGCTCCTCCTGCTGATACCCAAGTTGGCCGTGTCGGTCTTGGACCTAGCCCCACACATATGGATTATGAAGCTTTCCGGGAGTTTTTAGCGGCCACATCCAAATGGGCAGTCGCTGACTCCCCTGGGCCATCAGGGAAAGAATCATTGTCAGGGAAATCGGCATTGTGGGCGAACCGCAGGCAGCCAGCAGACCATGAGTTCATGCAACGCCTCTACCGCAAGTGGGCCACAAACCCCGAGGAGGGATTGGATCTTCAAAATGTGGTGAATGGTCTCGCCCGGCTGAAGGGGTCCCCTGACATCATGAACAATATCAACTATTTCTTCAACCTGTACGATGACAGTGGAAATGGTCAGGTTGATCGTGAGGGTATCCTCAAAATTTCCGAAGCGCTGTTGTTCCTCTCCCGGCGTGGGTTTGAGGGCACAATCACGGCCACTCCGTCTGTGGAAAACCTGAACTCGACGGCAGACCGCGACCATGCTGAGGACTCGCTCACTACCGACGAGAAATTCCTCGGTAGTGTCAGCGCATTCATCCGTCGCTGTTTCGAATATGCCGACCCCAGCCACCCCGAAAACCGAAAAGAAGACCAGCAAGATGCAACGGCAGAGGCAACTGAGAAGCTAGACTCATTTGCCATTGGCGATGATGATGACGAAGAAGAAGATCTGATTGATGTTCATGATGCCAAGCCTGCCAGCTCTCCAGCACCAGACGCAACCGCCCAGACAGCCAAGTCAACGACCCCCGAATTAAACAGTGACGACCATAACCRCTCAACGTCTGAGTCTGCCAACCCGGCTCTCGATCCTAATAATCCCCTGCACATCACGCTCCCCACCTTCCGAATGGTTGTCCTGGCCGACGAACTTCTAGAGCAGTTCTTTGAATCCTACTTCCCTCAATCCTTCCACCTATCCGACCACCCCCACCCCGCCGCTCTAGCCGCATCATCCTCGATGTCGTCCAACCTCACAACTTTCTCCAACCTAGGCAGCATCCGTTCCTCCGGACTCGCCGCAGGCTCAGCGCCCGTCGCCGGCGCATCAGGAGGTATCGTACCACCAGGCAAGGGCCTGCGCGGTGTCCTGGACAACATCGTCTCCGACGGAATCCGCATGGCCGCCGAAGTCAAGAAGCGAATGGACGAGGCCCAGCGCGATCTCGAGCGCAACGCTCTCGGCCGTGAGGAAGACGAAGACGATGAAGACGACGAAGACTATCCCCGTCGTGAGAACACTGCCGCCGCCATCCCCGGTGGTATCCCCAGCTGGGGGGCTGGCGCATACGGTGCTGATACGGAGCGCCGTAGCGTTGTCCGTGACGCTGACCGTGACCTCCTTGAAGGAGCTGAGGTTCTTGGCGGCGGAAAGGAAGAGAGAACATCTCTCTTGGACGGAAAGGATGATGCGAACCACGCTCCTCGCAAGGTGTCCGGCTCTGCGGCTTCTGCTAAGGACGGTGGCTCACCCACGGCCCGTGATGGCGAGGTTATCAGCAAGCTCGTCGAGTTCGAGTCATGATATGTTGCATGCTGTGTTATGTCATATACGGTTGGCCGCCATCTCATGCGTTTCCTTTTTTTTTTTTTTTTTTCAGTTGCCGATCCCTTGCTTAGATCGTCATACAACTTTGTACTACAACCCTTGGTTTGGATGTTTCAATTCCTCTTTCGCGTGGTTCCCGTCGGATTGGGACCTTGATTTTAGATTCCTTAGAAAGAACTTCCCGTTGGATCATTTCTTGTGCATATATATATACATGCGGATTCGATGTAGTACTCTTCGTACATGTACAGACTTCTACAGGGTATTCCCGACGTAAATGTGGAGATCAAAAGATAGATTCGAGACCTATGTTTCCAACTAAATCAAAAATTCGTAAAGGGCAAAATCGCCCATAAAACAAAACTGTCCTGAATTCAGAGAATCGTCAAATCATGAGATGTAATGACGTTTTCTATGTACAGCATCATCATCAAGCAGGTGGAATAACCCCAGGGGGTGGAAGCGATCAGTCACCACCAAGCCTTCGAAGAAGTAGAATGGCATTGTATGATGACGACGCAAATGAAGAAAAAGGGTATAAAACAAGCATAGGCATGGAGAACGGGCACCGTCCATAGAGAAAAAGTATAACCACGGCGGAGAATAAAGGCCCAAAAGAGAAAGGGATGAAAAGCGGTTGGATGAATGAAAGGAGCACGAAAAGGCGAAGAAAAGGGGTAAGTTTTGTGGTAGATGCAAGCTCCGAGTACGAAACCAAAATATGCGAAGTGAATCAGGACAAACACGAGAGGGTCGACTGGCACTGCTTTAGTCTTTTTGTCCTTCGTTTTCGACAAGCTCCAAGACAATCTGGCTCCGCTCATACTCTGGATGTTGCATGCAGATTTTGACCGTGTTGCCCAAATCCGTGGGACCCGGGGAGCCATTGGTAGAGCCGGAGAAGCCGCTAGCAAGACCCATTGAGCCACCGGTATTGGCTTGTGCATTGCCGTTGAGAGAGCCGGGCACTTTACTACCATCATCGATGCAGACGACATTGTGGCCGGGGATAACCTGGCGTAAGCGGCCGTTCATTGCGTTGCGGACTTCGACGAAGTCGTCGTTGAAGAGAATTAGGAATTTGCCATAGAGACAGGCTGTGTGTGCGCTGCCCACAAACTCCATGACTACACTGCGAGAGACGTCGCCGTGTTTGTTGACGTACACGGCACACTGCTGGTAAGCTACTAGGAACTCGCTCTCGCTGAGACGGAACATGCCTAGTGGCTTGAGCCCGCTGATGCGGTTGGCGATGCTGTTTAGGGTATCGTGTGCATCTTGGGTATCGTTGGAGCTAAAGTCTGGGACAGACCATGAAAGTTTCTTGTCGAGGGTGAGGACTTCAATGCCCTTTTGGGTTGAGATGGCAAGCGAGGAGTGGAACATGTTGATTCGGTAGGTCTCGGCAGGGATGTAGAACTCGTCGTAATCGCGGAAGAACTCAGTTTGTGAGCGACGCGAGAACAGGCGGCTCTTATTTGTGGATGATTTCTGCAGGACGGGCTCGAGAACCTAGATTTTCGTGTGAGTTTGCTGCTGTTGTTTTCAGTTTGCTCGACTGTACATACCTTAAATGTAGAAGATAACCCCTCACGCTTTTTGTACAGGACCAAGTATCGGTCCTTCAGACGACCAGCAGCAAAGAAGCCTACTTCACGGTTGCCAGACAACTTCTGCGGGGCTCGTCGGGCTGAATCTTGAGATGACTGGGAGTTTTTTCCATTGGGAGGACAGACCACATCGAGGTGGTATGCAATCAAAGACCGGTCTGCAATCAACAACAGCAGATTGAAATCCTCAAAGACAGCAACTTGTGAGACCCGCGTGATGGGAATAGCCCTATACCAGCCCCGGGGGTTATTAAGCTCAGACATGTACACTCCATAGTCTGTGCCAATTGCACACATGATGCGACCAGGTGGTTGTTGGAACACCGTGGCACAGTTGACTGCAGTCCTGCATACTGCTGGAGGACGAGTCTTCTCGCCTTCATATTGCTTCTCAACTTCTTTGATCGCACGATGGAGAGGGGTGCCCTTGATGGTGACACTTTTAGACCCAGGTGCATGATCAGAGTATGCGAATGCAGTGTCCGCAAGCACACGCAGTCGGAATGGCTCGGCATTCTGAGAGAAGAGAGCAGCAGCATGCTTTGTCTTCGCTTCGATGATCTTTTGGCACCATTCCTGGCGGTTTTGTGCCGAGAAAGCGTACAGAGTATATGTCCCAGTCTTGCCTAGATGCTTGATTTTGAAAGGGTATAGGATCTTGTCGTCCCTCGAGCTGTCAATGGCCCCGTTTCCTCCAGATGCACCAGACCCTGTATGTGCAAGAGGACTGGCAGCACCCGCTTGGGAGGGCGTGACAGTTGCCACTCCCCTAACGGATGATTTGACCACAGGATCATCGTCGGTGCTTTCCAGGCCCAGTAAGTCCATTGGAATGGGCAGTTTTGAAATATCGTATCGCTCGTACTTCACTGCTCGGTCGCGCATCGTGAATATCTTCGCAAGAACAAGATAATGATCGAACAGGATGGCGTGTGTATCGACGAGGAATCTTGTGCGGGTTCCAGGACGCTGCAGCTCGCCTCGATGAATGATCTGTCGACCCAAGTGTTCGAGATTGAGTTCAACTTCTTTCTTCATGTCGGGTCGTAATTGCAGCTTGGATGCCAATTCCATCAAGTCGGCCTTCTTGTTCATCTCTCCAACTTTGTTGTCACACTCCAGCGCCACGACCTTGATCTCTTCGATGGCCTGTGCCAGATTTGCCTTTTCTTCGCAATCCTTGACCATATTCTTGTGGACAGTCGCCAAGAGAAGAGTATACCGCTGGATTCTGGTAATCGGAGCTTTGAGGAAAGTATCCCAGCTAAGGCGATTTGACAGTTTGTGTTCCCGGGCTTGGTTTAGGAACTGCTTGAAGTGTGGGTTGCGCTCAGCCTCCTTGCGCATAAGATAGTTTGCTGTTGGGAAGGTTGCAGCATAGTCGATGTATACATTCTTGGCTTTGCGAATCCATTCCCGGAAGATGTCACTGAATCCAGAGATGAAGGGCCCTTGTTCTTTTTGACGGTATTTAAGCTGTGCCAACAGGAAATCCTCGTTGACTCTCTTCACAGAATCGACCTTGCCAAACACGTCGACCAAAAATTTGGGCAATCGCTTCGGCGGAATAATCGGAGGATTCATCTTAGCCAATTGATCACGATAAAGTTCTCGTAGGACATCCAATTGCCCCATGTAGGAGTCTTCGGTAGTGACAATTTCGTGCAAATTGTTCTGTCGATCGACTTCCTTCCTCGGATGAGCTTCCCAGACCTCCTTGGGCACCTTGTAGAAAGTGACCCAGTCCTCGATTTTCTTCTGCGGTGCCATGGTTTGTGCCTTGAGGTTGACCTTCTTCAATGTTCGCATACAGTGATGCGAGTAGCATCGACCGAAACTATCGGTACCCTCAATGTGCATCTCGTGCAAGTGGAGCCTGGGCGAGTAACATCCCGTGCCAGTGATCTGGAACAAGATACCCGAAAGAGTGCCTTGGCCAAACTTGACCCATTCTTCTTCTTTCACCAGTGCACCTTCTTCAAGCATACCGCTCACAACTCGAGCAGCCAGTGTCTCGGCATCAGCAATGTTCATTGTGGGGACTTTGTGAGTGAACAACGCGACCATGGCATCGGCAATTGCTTGCTCTCTGAGATCTGTTTCGTCCTCACTCAAATCTTTAATCCAGGCCAAGAGGGAACTCAAAGCCCACGGCTCGCTACACTTCTTGAATTGTTCCGATGACAGCTTCGCGGGATGGAACTTCTTGCGCCGGCTAGCCGGGATGCTTGGCAGATCCAGTGTCATAGCGGCTGCTGCCGCCGCTGGGTCGATATGAGGTAGGTCCTTCTGCTGAAGCTGCGAGAGCAGCTCTTGCTGCTGCTGCCTGTACCTCAGCCGGTCGGCATCGGTCTTCGATCTGATAGGCGCATCAGTACGAGGCCCAATAGGGGTCGACAGGGATGACGACCGCGGAACTTGGGACGAGCTCAGCAAAGCATCGCCATAAGACTCCGCTGAGGTTGGCAAGGAGGGGTGGTTATACTGTGAATAACTATCCAAGTCATCCTCGTGCTCCGAGTGGCGGTTGTATGTGCCCGCAGGCATCAAATGTGACATAAGATCAACATTACCAGCAGGCTCAACGGGTGCTGGTGGCAACGGATGCATCCCAGGGTGGAAGAACAGATCTTCGTGCGCGGATCGGTCGGGGCTCTCGTCGTCGGATTGATCTCCAGAATGGGTCTGATCATATGGCGATTCTCCTTCATCGCCATAGTCAAAGCTCATCCGCCGTGCATAGGCATCGGGTGCCGATAATCCTCCTGTGCCACTGGCATCTACCCTGGCATCGGCCGGCGTATGATGGAGGCGTCTGGCATAACCATATGGAATAGGCGGATGCTCATATTCATTATAATACTCACCACGCTCTTCGTGCGGCAGAGAGCTTCTGAATGAACCAGATGTGCCTGGAAATCTGTTGTCCGCAGCAGGGTCCGAGTGCTCTTCAGGACTGTAAACACCATAGTGCACGTTTGCTTGGTAGCCGCCTTCGATCTGGGACAGGTCACGAGGGATGAATTCGGTATCATCATGGAAATCAGAGAGTGGTGAATGCTCCCTTGGCGATATGTTGGATCCACGTGAGCTGCGAACTGAGGTATTGGTATCACGTCGCATCCGCTCTTTCTCGCGCTCTTCCCGCGCTATGTCTTCTTGCAACATGATCAAACCAGCCGTAGCTTCGGGGTCGCTTTCGTCACTGTAGGCATCATGATTCATATGTCCTGTGCCTGTCTCCATGTCACCGTTGGTGTGGGTGTGCTCCTCATCAGGCGAGAAGTGCATTCGTGAAGCAGAGCTAGCATGGGAAGCTCTAGAACTGTGGCGTCGGGCAAAGCTTTGAGGATCCAACGCTGCCGCTTCATCCTCTCTCATCACATCTTCATATGCCATCGGAGCTTCCGCCGGCCAGTGATTGCCATTGGCTCCGGCTTCATCGACTGGGGGTCCAGGAAGAGGCCGTGATTGAGGGTGTCGAGTCAAAGTGTCAGTTCGCCTCGGTGGATGTTGAGGCAAGTCTAACTGCATAGGGGGCGTCGGCAGGGTTCGCCCTGACACGGAATGAGATACACTTGGCCTGCTGTACAGGCCATTCGCCTGGGTCTGGTGAACTGGAGGCATCGGAGGCTGCTCTTCGAAGGAACCACTTGGGATGGCTGGGGTGTACTGGGGAGATGGCATGTCATACGCAGCCGCCTGTGAGTTGCTATAATAAGGACGTGATGTAGGCGGAGGCATATGCATTATGCCCGGGGAGCTTGACGGCACATAAGAAGGCGAAGTGATGGGTGACATGGGTTGGTATGAGCGTCCTCCATACGGGTGATCAGGGCCCCTCGGCGGTGGAGGTGGTGGTTGTTGGGGGGAGAAGCCGTACGATTGTGGGGTTGGCGGTGTCTGTCCGTAGTGTGAAGCTGCGCTCTGCCTTCTAGGTAGGACCGGAGAGCTCATTCCAGACACTGCGGTAGACTGGTATGCCGCAGGATTATATGGTTGATGGCCCGAGGCTGGAGCGGCGTAAGAAGCATTGCTGGAGCCAGTGTACGTCTGAGTGTTATAAGCGAGGACCGGTTGCGACTGCGTGTGTGGAAGGCCGTATTGCTGCGGGTTGTAGGCTGGCTGGGATGAAGGTGCTCCAGAGTATTGATATTGATAAGACATAGTGGAGGTTTGCGAAGAGGCGCGACTCGGAGACATGCGCGACATGGCGTCTGAGGAAGTCCGTGAATATCTCGAGTCCCTGTCATCTTCAAAGCCCCCCTGCACAGCGTTGTAGCCACCCTGTCCCGCGCTGCCACCATAGCCACTGCCTTGTGTTGAATACTGTCTGTTTTCTTCGGTCGCTCTCATATTCTGGGCCTGAGCAGGGTTGAAGAATCCAGAATCATCCCCAGCATTGTAACTCGGCATCCTTCGAGGCAGATGCTGGTCCGGTACGGGGTTTTGGGACGAATAAACCTCATAGTGGCCGGTGGATGGTGGGACAGAGGCCTGAGGGTTTGCAGATTGGCCGTAGTATGCCTGTTGACCATTCGGATATTGCGACATGTTTTCGGAGGGGTGAGGGTCCGACCAGATATCGACTCAACTCGGTTCGACTCGACGCGTCCAGGATTGCGCAAGAGATTTGTTTAGCAGGACTGTGGATTCTGATCTCGGGCACTCAAGTGAGTAGCAAAACGAGAGACCTAGTTCAGAGCAACTCAGAATGTTTGGAATGAGGGGAACGACCACGCGGGTCAGTAACACGCTGTTGAAGAGCTGGCTCTGGGCATTCCCAATGAGACTGAGTGCGATATAGTAATAGAGACCCCAAGTCCAAAGATGCGAAGGAGGTGTTTTGGGTAAGATGTGTTGGGGGGACATCAGCTGCGCCCACGCTAGTCGAGGTACCGACTCCACCGCCAACGGGGTTCACCACCTCCCACGACCTGCACTTTATTTTCACGAGGCTGATATCAATCTGGATGAATTTGGAAGTCTACGGTCTATTGCAAGTCCGATCTTATCTGACTTTATGATGTGTAATTGTATACATATATACGATGTCTTTACCTTCAGCTTACAAATTTTGATTTTATTCCCCAGGACCCGCTAGCCAGTACCATCATACTGTACTCCGTAAGTAGGGGCTTCTTTTTGGCTACCAAATCATGACAAGACCAAACATCATATATCTAATTTGAGGATATCATGAAACTCAATAGATGCAGATGTAATATGGGGCCTGGGCATGAACCCAAGAACTTAAATAATCGCCCCCAATTATTCTCGTATTTCTTTTTCGGGGCAAAGCTGTGAGGCTGAGTATTTGGCCCCCACAATGTATATATTGCATCCACAACCACATATGCAGTGACTGGGCTTGGGAAACAGTATGTTTTCGCCTAAAATGACTGCATAGAATTGGGCCTGGCATCTAGAACGGTTCAGGAAACAGCAGCAGTCGGTGGTTTGTAAGAAAAAGGGTCTGACTCGAACCACTCCAGCGAGACTTGGCTATTGAATAATTGCCACATTAGCGCATCATCAGGTGCATAGTTTCCATCACTGGATGTCTGCAAATGCTGAGTGTTTGCTCCAACAGGATCCATATATGAAGAGTCAGCCATCAAGAGAAGTGCATGCTCATCAGTACTAGCCCGGATGATCATGCCGAGTCCTAGTCACTAAGGACTTTGGCCTACGGACCCATGCGCTGCTTGGCTTGGATAAATGATACGTAGAGATTCTGCAAGTAGTACAGCAGTTTCAGCAGTTTCAAGATCTATGGACTTGCGGCAAACTGAGATAGGCTTTGCGTGATGTCTTGCATTAGATTGTAGTCATCCATGTCTAGTTCTCCAATTATGTTGCAGAAAAGAACGAAGAATGGACTTAAAGGATATAGAAGAACAGACCTGCAGAAGATGAAGAGATATTAGTAGAAAAACTCGTGATGCTGGAAGTAGACCAACTAACCATGTTAGAAATGAACGATAAGGATCCACGAAGCCCGGGGTATCCGCGAGATTCTTCTGAAGGTGATGCAGTGCCCTGAGAAATTTGCGAGAATATAACACACACTCCCTGTGTGCCAAAGGAGGAAAGGTACATGATCGAAGAATATCAACCAGAATCGCGCAATAACCAAATTCACCTGCAATCCAATCCGCAGCGATACAGTCGGGTGCTGAGGCTCGACTCTGGGAGAATAGGTTAGCTTGGAGAAAGACAAGCATTTAGTCAAACACACTGATTGTAATTTTGACTATTCGTTTCATTGCAACATGTTTTTGATATTTATTACGGCCAGTGCGATTTTTAGTAAAGTCGATGTACGTCGCATTGATGAGTCGAGCGAATTGGGCGTCCATGTGGAACCGGAAGAATTAAATTCGCTCCATCTTAAGTGGCATGAAGCATGTGTCTACCTTATACAGAAATTGAGGTTACCGATCTAAGAAAGCCTCTAGGGCTTGAAAATCAGAAAATAGGTATAATATTGGGTAGCACGGCAATGGCCGTCGGTTGATCTCCTGCGCGAATATAAGTGATAAAAACCACGCAATAAAAGGTATAGGCAGTAGGGTATATAGCAAAAAAAGCAAACCATGACCTGGGCACATCATAGAAATATCCGTAATAGAAATGGAAAGGTCAGCCCGGCAATAAGTACCATCATAGATATAAATAAGGTCCTGGCACTCAAGTCATACAAATCAGCAAGAAAGATGTTTCGAAATCGTGTCACTCGGCAAATAGTAATATCACTTTCCATCGTAGATTTGGTCGGGTGTGAGTGAGAAATGGCCTTTCTGGATCTCTTTCGCATCAACATAGTCGGGCTTGACGTATCTCGCAGTCAAAGCAAAGCGCAACTTGTTCTCGGGCACCACGGAATGCTATAGCGGTCAGATCGGATGTTCAATATTGATAAAGAGGAGAACAATCACAAACCTCATAGTATTTCTGGAGATTCTCTCCGTGCATGACAACCAGATCACCATGATGAAGTTCCATCTTGATGGTAACCGGTGCCTCTTTTCCCTTGCGGCCCATCGATAGAGCACGACGCGAGTCATCATACTCATCTTGCGAGATCTCGCCAGCATCAAACTCTTCTTTCAGTGTCCGCCGTTCGCTCTCAAACATGCAATCCTTTAGAACAGGGTCATCTTGCAGAAGAGTCCCAATCTGCTTGGGCTCAGCCCTTCGGGTACAGCCATTGAAATACTTGTACTTCATGCGGACGAACATGGTTGCTTTAGCTCCAAGTGACAGTGTGGCGATACTGGGGCCGAGCGAGGACTCGCCATCATCGTGGAACTGAGGGAAGGTATTTTAGCCTAGGCTGTTGTCAATGTCATAAGTTTGACTTACTCCAATCTTCATTTCTTCGAAATAACCGAGCGTCAGTAACTCATTTGGAGGCAGGTATTTGTCTCCAGAAGATATGACCGCTTTTTCAGTTGCCCACGACAAACGACCCAGAGCTTGGAGAATGTCGTTGGGTGCTTCAGCGAAGCCCTTGGAATCGACAGACACAACATATTTGTAGGGCATACCCTGCGTCCTTTGGTCAGGTGAAATGGACACTAGAATCTCAAAATAGTGACTGTTCACTCACGTAGTTGACCGCGAAATGTGAGGTCAGTGTACCCGCAACTGTTCCAACGTGAGAAACTATATTTTTGGGGCGTGTATTTGTTTCACTTACCCAGGCTGGACTGGAGCCGGAATCGTTTGAGACCAAGATCGCCACGTTGGAGATTGATGAAAAGGTCATCCGGTCCGTTCGCGCGGCTATTGATTGCTTTGTTGGAGACAAAGTGAGTAATCGAGCCAACTCCGTCGAGTTTGTAAGTCAGCTTCCGATAAGGGAAGAAGGTATTGTCGTCAATTTCTGGAATGCTGAACTTCCGGTCAAAAACAATTGCTCGCTTGATCGGGGCCAGCTCGAAATGATCGAGGACAACCCGGAGCGAAACAGGATTCATGTTCATGAACTTTTGGAACGGGCAGCTGTTCGTGGACTCCTCGCCGATAGAGTCATCATCGCATTTCCAGCCTTGCCAGAAAGTCCGACGGATACATTTGAAACACATAGGGCACACAATTCCCTTCCATGCGATACGAGACGTGCTAACATCCGCGACGTTCTCATCCAGGGTCGACAGAAGATCGGGGACTAGACTGTAGTGCGGCTGGATTGCTGGGTCCGGACGACTGCGAAAGCTCAGGAAATCAGGGTTGAAAGTGAGCTCAGCGGGAGGGGAAGCGTTCCCGATTTTCCAGAAGTCGACGCAACCAGGTTCAAGACACATCCACCCATCCTCGTACAAGCGAACACTTTCCGTGGAACATCTCTCGCACTTGAGAGTCTCAGGCTTTGTCTCAAAGTCCCGTTCATCGAGGGGCACAGGAGGGAGAGAATTCTTGGCCGCCCACCAGCTCCTTTCGGCCAGATTCAGTTTCTCAAAGCGGACCTTCACTCCGTGTTTCTGGCCAATCTTTTCAAACCAGACATTGGTAACACGGAACCAGTCCATAATGTTGTACCGATGTGGAAGCTCTCGGTTGAGAACCTTGTTCTTGCTCCCTATGGCTGCGGTCAGCAGGTTTCCTTTTTTTAGCACTCTTGATGAATTACCAATAACAAGGCCAACAGCAAGCTGCGACTTTTGGCTGGCAATGATACTTTGGACGAGTGCATTGTCCGGGTCTTGGTTCTTTTCGAGGGTCAGGTTTCCCCCCGAGTCTTTAGTGCAGCATCCGCCACTAACAAAGGTTAGTAGAGGAAGGTTACAACTCTGGACATACGATACTTACATTCTGGTAATTATGATTTCCTCGTCAATATAAGTGCGGGTACCACCGTCAGCATCAATGAGGAAGCCATAGCAGAAACCTTCATTGTGATACATTGCACCTTGAGTGCAGCGAAACCATGGAATCGCATCACAAAGTTGCTGACGACCCTGGCAAATTCTTCAGTACACATACCATATAAGTTACAAAGAGTTGTTAGTAACATACCTCTGACCAGGCCGGGGGTGTTCCATAAACCGGCCCAAGAACTTGGTCGTTGACAGCAACTTCCAGCTGGTCCAATGGGACTGTCTGGTATCAGCGTGTTATATTTCATAATAAAAATACAACAAAGACATTGTCACCTTTGATGACTTTTTCTTTCTTTGTTTTGGTGATGCGGCTTGCTCGCACTGGTCTTTCAAGCGCCTGGCGACGATTAGCAGTAGGGCGTAGTGCCATTTTCCACAACCTGCTGTGCAATCAAGCTGGTTTGTCATAAATTAAGTAAGTACTATATCCAGACATACCCCAGAAGAGATTCAAACTGCCAACAAAATCATATTTGGAGGTGGAGATCGATAGTCAGACTCACAGTATAGAGGGCCCAATGGCACCATACAAGGTGAATTGGTGTTTTGATTGTGCTCAATATAATCTTTCAGGCAGTACTTAGCTTCGAGTAATCATTCAAGGCTTGAAAGGGATGAAAAGTGTTATCTGATGGGATGAGGTGGGAGATGGGAGGATTATGGAGCTGGGAGAGGATCCAATATATATTTTGCCAGAGCGGCGTCGAGGTCGGGGTGAAGCTGGGGGCAGTAAACTTGGACATCACGTTACAGGATAAGCTAATCTTGAGGGAGCCCTGGAGGTCCATGAATTGCCCATTACGAACTTCAAATTACAAGCAATGGCATTATGTCAATTGGCGTGAGATGGACACCGAGAAAACCCCGAGATTGATAACACCATGAGAGCACCTAACCCACAGAGGCCCATTAGACTTATACTAGGCAGGGGATAGTCGAGATATAAGATCCTCAGTTATCGGTGGCGTGTATATGAACTGGATGGCTAAAATTTGGAAATAGTGGGCTAAATGATCGACCATACATATATGGCATGCAGGTGGTTTACAATGTTAATGTACGCCAGAACTTTACCTTCACTGCAGGTCACACAGCAGTAGAACGTGGAAGATATCTTGCATAGTCACTATGGATTGTACCGGAAGATTGATCAATCGACTCTGTCATGTTTCAATTCAAATGAACAGTCACTTCACTCATGAAACAACCAAGTAAAGATGATGTGGATTGATGTGAGTACACATTGAGCACATATTTAATTTTATGTTGTTACATCACAGGATTTCCAGGCGTCAAATTCTACCGAGACATGAAACCCCAAGGCTCAGGCCAAAAGGGTAAACAAGCCCTTAGAAGGACTTCTTTCTATAAGGCATGCCCGTGTGAATCTGGAAGGTGCCATGTGACATTAGCAATCAGGGAAAGTGCAAGGCAACTGGGCACTTTTTGGGAAGGTACGTGATGTGAAGATATAAAAGGACTCCTCCCACTCCTCCCACCTTTCTTCCTCTTCTCTTCTTCTTCTCTTCTTCCAGCCCTCTCGACCACTATCTCTCCGTAGCCCCCATGAGATAGTGTAGTCGAGGCAAAGGGCCGTGCATCACCTATATATAAAGACGTCAACATTACCAAGGTTGTTGAGGTCCATATAGGTCCACACCCAAAACAAACGGTACTTTCTCGTGGAAGTTCTTTGACAAAGTCGTGGCTGAGCTTCTGGGCTCCATAGCCACTCAACGGATCCCACGGAATACATGGGGGGTGTTAATGAGGGCATCCCTTTCCAAGGTTTCATTACACAGCTAGTTACCTAGGTAGAGGTAGTCACTGAATACATTTGCCCATTCGTCTGGTTTGTCCAATATGCTGAAGCACTATTTACTACACACCGGGCATAGTGAATCTTACTACCCAAATGTGGCAAGCTGTCATTCAATTCTGTAGATACATGACTTCGGAAAAGAGCTGTTGGCGTAGTCGAAGATATTCGGCACAGTCTGAAAGGGGTAAGCCGAGCGAATGGGGACGAATGGGGATTGAGTGATCTGCACGCCAAGGCCACTTTAAATGCTACGAGCATTCTGCTTTTCATTGGAGTTCAGGAGACAGGGATTTGTCGATTTCTCGGGATAACTCTGGCGTTCCATTTATCGCAAATCTGGGTATTTGCCCAGTGCGAGGAAGTTGAAGTTAACCCTCGATGCAGCATGTCGTCGATCATACCCTCGGATATGTCTAGACCGAGGCATTTCTGGTCTTGGCAGTATAAACGCCGCCAACAATGAGCTGCTAAGCACGCAGAATATCCACCGAGTACTCCGTATGTCGCAAATTTCGGCCGGCTACCCAATTTCGGTTAAAAGCAAGCTACTCGGTACTCCGTACCTACCTAGGTACTAGCGGTATGATCGTTAGGGATTCTCGCCTTGTTTGCCGATTTCCCCGCACCCGTCACTTGTCATAAATCTCCCCTCAGCTGGTTATTGCCGTGTCTCCAAACCCTTGCTTATTCGCATTACTGCCGCTCTAAACTGTGAGCAAAAGTCCTTGAGCTCACCTGTCTGCAGCTAACCGCGTTTGAAAAATAGCCGAGATCACCTCAGTTTCCTGCATTTTGAAGACTTACCCCTATATTACCCCGAGAACTTGGGAAAATGGTGTTTTTACCTCCAAGGGAGTCCGGTCAATTGGACCCAATTCCCGACAGTATCCCGATCAGCGAGTTTATGCTCAATGAGAAATATGGACGAGTGCGACACGCCAGCTCCCGGGACCCATACACATGCGGTATTACCGGAAAATCATACTCGTCGCAAGAGGTAGCCAATCGTGTCGACTCGCTGGCTCGTAGTCTTTCAAAGGAATTTGGTTGGGCGCCGAATGAAGGGTCGGAATGGGATAAGACACTGGCCGTGTTTGCCCTCAACACTGTAGGTGGAATATACTGTATCAAGGAGAATACCAGGGAGCTTATTCTTTCGTTTTGCCGATTAGATCGATTCCTTGCCCCTATTCTGGGCCGTTCACAGACTGGGCGGTGTTCTCACTCCCGCCAACGCATCATACTCCGCCGCCGAGCTGACACATCAGCTGCTTGACTCCAAGGCCAAAGCCCTGGTTACTTGTGTTCCTCTCCTCTCCATCTCACTAGAAGCTGCGGCCAAAGCCGGTCTCCCGAAGAGCAGAATCTACTTACTCGATGTACCCGAGCAGCTTCTTGGCGGCGTGAAGGCTCCAACAGAATACAAGTCCGTTGCCGAACTCACCGAGGCTGGAAAGTCTCTACCGCCAGTGGAGGAATTGCGATGGAGCGCGGGTGAGGGTGCCCGACGAACAGCATTTGTGTGCTACTCGAGTGGAACGTCTGGATTGCCGGTAAGCAGTGTCCTAACATTTCGAATATCACTTTCGCTAACAATGTGATGTGCTGCAAAACAGAAAGGAGTCATGATCTCACACCGCAACGTGATCGCCAATACCCTTCAGATCAAGGCATTTGAGCAGGACTATCGGAATGGCGGGGGCACAAAGCCTGCGAGTACTGAGGTTGCTCTTGGCCTCCTTCCGCAGAGCCATATCTATGCTCTTGTGGTCATTGGCCATGCCGGCGCATACCGAGGCGACCAAACCATCGTTCTCCCCAAGTTCGAATTGAAATCCTATCTGAACGCCATCCAACAGTATAAGATCAGTGCGCTCTTCCTGGTGAGCATGTCTTTCCTGATGAGAAAGTGCTGTCGAATACTAACCGCAAGGACTTAGGTACCTCCGATCATCATTCACATGCTGGGCACTCAAGAAGTGTGCTCCAAGTATGACCTGAGTTCCGTGACGTCTCTGTTCACGGGAGCGGCACCCCTGGGCATGGAGACAGCTGCCGATTTCCTCAAACTCTACCCGAACATTTTGATCCGCCAAGGATACGGTACGTGGTAATTGATGCTTCTAACATGCGCAGAACTGACAGATTTGCGCACAGGTCTGACAGAGACATGCACGGTCGTAAGCTCGACCCACCCGCACGATATCTGGCTAGGTTCGTCCGGCGCTTTGCTCCCTGGAGTCGAGGCACGCATTGTCACGCCCGAAAACAAGGAAATCACAACGTACGACTCACCAGGCGAGCTGGTGGTTCGAAGCCCAAGCGTCGTCCTGGGATATTTGAACAACGAAAAAGCCACCGCAGAGACATTTGTGGACGGATGGATGCGTACGGGAGACGAGGCTGTCATCCGTAAAAGCCCGAAGGGCATCGAGCACGTGTTTATTGTCGATCGGATTAAGGAGTTGATCAAGGTCAAGGTTCGTGATCGCGTCGGCTGATGGAAATATTCGATTGCGCAATCTAATACGTCATTCCTAGGGTCTGCAAGTCGCGCCTGCCGAACTTGAAGCCCATATCCTCGCCCACCCCGATGTCTCGGACTGTGCTGTTATCGCCATTCCGGATGATCGCGCAGGAGAAGTTCCCAAGGCCATTGTTGTGAAGTCCGCTAGCGCAGGATCGGACGAATCTGTCTCCCCGGCTCTTGTGAAGTATGTTGAGGACCACAAGGCTCGTCATAAGTGGTTGAAGGGAGGTATCAGATTTGTGGATGCCATTCCCAAGAGCCCGAGTGGTAAGATTCTTCGTCGGTTGATCCGTGATCAAGAGAAGGAGGCACGGAGGAAGGCTGGTAGCAAGATCTGAAAATGCCGGGGGTCGCTTTAATTAGAACTTGGTCTTTGGAAACTTGGAATCCAATCACCACTTTTGGCTTGAACTGCGAGTACATATTTAGAGACGTGATAAACGAGGCATATCAACTGCTGTGATCAGAAGAGTATGTAGGTCCACCGGTAGAGTGTTCAATTTTTCAGTATAATAGCTTGTTTTATTGTATTATTTCACTACCAATATTAGTCTCATTGATATGTAAGTTTAAGGTGAAGGTGGATGGACATGTCGAAGCCACTGGTGCAGGAAGCCTCTGAAACTCGACTGTCTCGTCATATACAACCAGCGATATCCCTTCACTCAGCATTCGAAATATTGACAGGTTCGTCTGTCCGATTAAACACAGGCACTGCGAAAGAGAGATGTTGGCGGTATGTGCAGTTGAAGGTAACAGTGCTTGCTGGCTTTGGGTATCATTAAAGCAGCCCTGAATGAATGATATATTATGTTGGGGAATAAGTAACAAAGGTGTAGGCCGCTTGGTCATCCCTGGCCTCATGAGAGGCCTCGTCAGGAGCTTCCTGAGGATCTGTCTGTTTTAGCAGGAGTTGATCAACTCCGGATGCAAGGCCACGGCAAAGCCCAAACCAGGACTTGTGTTCTGAGAAAATTTGGCCCATCTCAACGAGCAGACGCAAGGAGCTTTCTTTCCCCGTCAGATTACCGACCCCAACCAGGTTGAGCCGAATATTCGGGCCTTCAGCAATCCAAATTTGAATTTTTCTGGTGTCTAGCAAGCGAATATCTCTGGCTGATTTTCCATTTCAGGAGCGACCACGAGCGCATCGAATGCCCATATATAGAGGAAGGCAATCAGGAAACAGAGAGGATCATGGCACGCAAACTTTTGCTTGGCTTTCAACGTGCTGTAGACACATACAGCATGCCACAGACATTTCCTAGCACTAGATGCATTGTTTTCCATCCAATGTTTCAGGCTATTTCTCGATGTATCGACTTCGGCGTCCTCGTCGGGCCACCCTGAAAATGACTCGAGCATCTGAAGCGTTACCTGCCGGAGAAGGCATAGTATATAATGGTTGACGTCTCGAGCGGCAATATAGTCGGGTTTGGCTGAGGTGGGAATGACCGCGAATACTTGGCCCATCGAGTGAGACATCATTGCGCGCAGAGCTGAAGGGGTTGATGTAGGATGGGTCCATTGCTGCTGAACTGGCATGCCAGTTATGCTTGTTTTCCAGACGGAAGAATACGGCATTTTGTCAAGGAACAATCTCTCCTCGCTGTAAAGAGACAGCATGTAGAGATTTCGACGAAAAGCATCCATTCCTGCCATGGTTTCACTGGCTGTTCTAACATCGAGTTGTGTTGATAGATATTGTGGTAGATCTAAAAGTTATGTTCAATCTCGGAGATACCTAGTTAATAACAAATAATATTAGCCCACTTTGATCAGACAGGTAGGCATGAACGAAATTGTCGGCATTTCTTCGACACCATAGTGTTTGGCGGCAGCTCCTCGGGGAGTTCATGCTGCCCAAATATCGGCTGACGATCAAATAAAATGAGCTGAAGACATTCGAGTTCTAGTAAAAGATTAGTCAGGCTTCTATAGGGGCTTGTCGCAGGTGGCACGCACGAAAGATGCAATGAAGTAGACGTATACGAGATTCTCTTGCGAGCCAGGCTCTCCACTGTCTTAGAGCTTGTGACGGCTTCGCTTTCATGCATTGATCGACCTTCAAGGCACGAGCCAATATAACAAGTACATTTCGCTCATACTGCAGCTTCAACTATGCTTTGGGCAACCCGCCAAACATCTGGCAGACGTCGCTAAGAAACACGCTTTGTGTATAAGATAAGGTTGTTGATTCGAGTGATTAAGGTTGCTAATTTGATTAATATGAGGTACGAGCCTTCACCGGGAGATGAACTTACGTTTTGTGCTATTGCGTGACACAATATCTCCCCGAAAGATGCTGAAAACTGACTAGCACTGTTAAAAGCCGCTATGTTAACTCCCAACAGTGACCACTGCTAAAAGTACCATTCATGACATTTTGTCATGTCCGAATTCTAGAGCATACGGGTGGACCACGGGGGTATTCGTGGTCAAAGTGTTCAAAATACAAGTGCACAAAGTCCTGGATGACCCTCCTCCATGGAAATTGTGCATCTTCTGTTTCTCCCAGACTCACAAGATATAATTTAAGTGGCTCATATATCGAAGCGCTGGTCATCACACTGTAACGAAATTCAGGCAACAGGAAGCGCTCATCTGAACGCCGCATTTTTGGAAGTGGCGATTTCAACTGGCGGGTTGGCTTAAAAGAGCTGGCTGCATCAGGAGCAGAAGGGGCAGCAGGGGGACGAGCACGAGCACCCGAAGATGAGACACGCGGATGAGAAGCCCGGGCATATGTACTATTAGCAGATGGCCTTGCTTGCAATGTTGGATCGTTCTCATCATTTTCTGAGTCGTCTGATATTTCCATAACATCATACGAGACATCAATCTGACTCTGTGCAGTGAGATGTGTAGCAGGCGATGCCTGACCTAGAGTACTTTGATTCGTTCCAACTTCATTCAGTAAGGAAGGCGATGTACGTGTGTTTGACAGGATGGAACTCGGAGCTTGAATATTCTGTGGAGAGAGAGGACTAGGCTGGTCCGATGGCTCTGTTTTTATATGTTTTCCTTCATGGTGCTTCTTCAAATGAGCTGCAAGTCTAGGCCTTTGCGGGGTATCAGAATTGGAACAATGTATGAACAGGAAAGTGACCGTAACGTAGAAACTATGGTATACCTTCGAGTATAGGACCTTGGACAAAAGCGGCATTGAAACTCTTTCGAAAACGAGTGTCCCCGGTCATAGCATTCCTGCGTGAGAGCTGTGCCACACTGGTCACAAGTAAGATTGAGTTGCGGGCGACTATGAGTTAGGAGGATATGGCGCTTCAGATGGTGTTTATGCCTGAATACCTTGTCGCATTGCTCGCATGGGTAAGACTCCTGCAAGGGGTCCATAGCTTCTTCACGCTTTGAAACACCAAGACAAATCAAAAGAATCAATGCAATTTGCAATTAAACAATCTACAACCAGGACTGTGGCCATATATTCATAGAAAATCCAATAAATCCAGCAAACGCCTACGATCATGCGCTGACACAAAAGCGGTCACTGAGGCGGTAAGAAACAGAGCATAATCTGCCGCGGGGTGGTGGATTTCTAAGCGGGGAGGTAAGAAAAAAGATCGAGGGCATTTCAAGTTGCCTTACCAACCTGCTTCTTGCTTCAATATTGTTTAGGAACGGGTCATATAAAGAGTGACTGTTCATAAACCACTCTTTTCATCAACATATCATTCAGCCCCCCATCTCCGACCCATTGAAAAATAAAAATGTCTTCAACCGACCCGCATCGTGAGAATGTAGACGAGGAGTATATCCAGGCCGATGATGCCGATGAGATCTTTGATCGTGATGAGGACCACCCTATGTCGGATGGAGAGGGAGAATATGACGACGAAAACATGACTATCGAAGATGAGATCACCTTCCAAAACGACTCATCGGCACACTTCGACTCCCACTCAGACTCTGTCTTCTGTGTTGCGCAGCACCCGGTTCACAACAACATTGTCATGACGGGTTCCGGCGATGACACAGGCTACATCTTTGACTCGACCCCCGCACCGCGTCCTGTGCTCCCATCGAGCTATGAGTCAAACCCTCAGCCCAAAGAGCGCGAGTCTCTCATGCCTCTGGCCAAGCTCGACGGGCACACTGACACCGTGAATGCCGTGGCTTTCACTGAGCCAGCAGGAGAATATGCCATTACGGCCGGTCTGGATGGCAAGCTGCGAGCTTATCGGGATACCACACCTCAGAAGACAGGACTTGCATGGGAGTTCGTTGGTGAGGTCCAGGAAGTGGAAGAGATCAATTGGATGGCCGTGTGCCCCTACCAGCAGGGAAATGAAGCGACGCAAAATGTTATTGCCATCGGTGCCAATGACGGCAGTGCGTGGGTCTTCCGTATCGATCACACCGACCCCGGGCAGCCTATCTCTATCATTCAGACCTTCTTCTCCCACACCGAATCATGCACTGCAGGCGCATGGACGCCTGATGGCAATCTGCTAGCGACTGTTTCTGAGGACGCCAGCTTCTTTGTTTACGACGTCTTTGGAGCTGCTGCCGCCGCTGGCATCGAGTACTCCCCAGGTACCAATGCCATCCTTGGATTGAATGCGGAGGATCAGCGCTTCGCCGTGGAGGGTGGCCTTTACACCATTGCCATCTCCCCCAGCGGCGGTATTGCTGCAGTGGGTGGTGCTGAGGGCAACATTAGAGTTGTCGGCCTTCCTCGGGTCACAGCAAGTGCCCCTGCAGCCAAGGGCAAGGGCAAAGGCGCACCCGCCCAGGCAGCTGGCTCAACCGCTGCAGGCACTATCATGGCCGCATTGCAGACTCAAACAGACAACATTGAGTCACTCTCATTCTCCCAGGCTCCGTTTACCCTTCTTGCTGCTGGGTCTGTGGATGGTTCGGTCGTTATGTACGATGCGGCTCACCGTTTTGCGGTCCGTCGGCATATCAGGGATGCCCATGAAGGAAGCGCTGTTGTCAAGGTTGAGTTCCTGCCTAGCAGCAAGAATCTCGGTGCAACCGTCTCAGGTCCCCTTGCCAATGCTTCCGCGGCCCACCAGAACCGCTCTTGGATGCTTACGTCTGTTGGTCTAGACGGTGTGGTGCGACGTTGGGACGCACGTGGTGGCACGGCCGCGGCTTCTCAAGGATTGATGCGGGAGTGGAAGGGACACATGGGTGCCACGGAAAATGACGAGGGCGAGCAAGCCGGTGGCATCATGGGCTTCGTGCAGGGCTTGGATGGAAAACGTATTGTCACTGCCGGTGATGATGGTATCTCGCTGGTATTTGAGGAGTAACCTGCACAAACAAAAAGTTGAACGTCTCAAACATGCATAGTGGGTGTTCATGTCGATAATGATATTACGTGTTTATAGAAGCTTAAAGCCAAACCAACCTTTACAACCAGCTCATAACATATCACGGCGAAAGCCCTGTAGAGTCGATGATTGAACAATAAAGAAACATCTGGTTGTAGTAGTGGAACAAAAGCTATGTACATTCGACAAATCAAACCCAAAGCGCCATCTGGAAGCTACGCTCCCTATGAGCCATGAGAAGCTGCATTTCCGCCCTGACACGACAAAAGCTCCCGGACCCGGCAAAGCTATAGGCTCTATAATCCAAAGGCTCTAGTTCTCGCGGAGGCGAGACGACACTTTTTTGTCGCCTGGGGTATACGTCCTCCGCTCGATGATCCGTCCGTCGGCGGCATTCTCATTTGGTCTCCAGAGACAACCTTTTAGTGGTGACCGTCACCGTGGTGAGCATCGCCATGGTGGTGATCATCCTTCATGAAGAAGTGCTCGTATGTGCAGTAGGCAGCGAAAGCGACAGTCGCGATACCGAAGCCGGGGAAGAGACCCTTGAAGCGGGCGGCTCTGCTGAAGGGGCCGGTGTAGCGCCAGGCCTCACTGTAAAAACATTAGTGCCTACCACAATTGGCATGATATCGGCATTACTTGACGTACTTGCGAGCCCATGGATCCCGCTTGGCCCAGACGGAAGATGGGGAGGCCGCGGCCTTGAACTGGGCGAGGTCGAAACCGGTGGGGTTGCGGGCGGACATTGTGGGAATTGTCCGGTAGTAAATATCACAGAAAGACGGAAATAAAGAGAAACAAGATGTGAAAGGCTGTAACTTGGTCCCTTAGTCCGCAATCAACCGCAAAGTGGCACAGTGAGGAGCCGAAGTTGAGGAAAAGAGGTGTGCTTGGCAATTACCCGCGCTAGCCGAATACGGTAGACCAAGTAGCTCTCCCGCCTTCGAGGGACGAAACTGTCACTTTCATCCATGCGCATCCTCGAGACAACAAAATGCCACCTCCCGTTGGCAGATATGGGCCATCTGGCTTAAACGCTCCATACAACATACAACAAGCTCACCTTCAATCTCAACATCCCGCACACGCACAGTCCGGAAACACACTCCCTCCCCCTTCGCTTGGTCATCCTGGCTTCGCGGGCAATCCGAATACCAACATCAACCCTTTTACACTATCCGGCGGAATTGCAAATGGTATGGCGGTAGCCGGCTTCCCAGGAGCCGGTGCAGGTGATGGCGGCGGCACCGGCCTGGCTAGTCATGCGGCACAGATGGGATTCGCGCGCGGTGCGCAAATGCAACAACAGCAACTACACCAGGGTCACGACGGTCGGTTAGCGCTCGAAGCAAAGGGCGGTGCAGTGAAGTCAAGGATTAGAGATGTCTGGAAGCACAACCTGGCCCATGAGATGGCGGTGCTGAGGCAGTTGGTCGACAAGTACCCTTATATCAGCATGGTAAGCACCAACTATGTGGTGTCTCCGTGCGAAACGGAAATCTCCTATGAGTAACGTTTACTGACTAGGGCCTAGGACACCGAATTCCCTGGTATTGTTGCTCGGCCGATTGGGTCATTTTCGAACAAAGCCGATTACCATTATCAGACTCTCAGATGCAATGTCGATCTTCTGAAGATGATACAACTAGGAATCACTTTATTCAATGACGAAGGAGAGGTTCCCCCACCCTCAGGCACTGATGCCAATGGACAAGCGTATGGTGTGCCCGCTCCCTGCACATGGCAGTTCAACTTCCGATTTTCACTCGAAGGCGACATGTACGCCCAGGAGTCAACAGCCATGCTTGCCAAATCTGGAATTGACTTCGCCATGCACGAAAAGAACGGCATTGATCCATTCGAATTCGGTGCTCTTTTGATTAGCTCTGGATTGGTGCTACTGGATGACGTTCACTGGGTGTCTTTCCACTCCGGGTACGACTTTGGCTACTTGATGAAGATCATGCTCTGCTCCCAGCTTCCAGAGAACGAGGAGGAGTTCCACAAGCTTCTTACAATCTTCTTCCCGTCACTTTACGACATTAAGTACCTCATGAAGCACGCCGGTCGTAACCAAGCCGTCAACGGTTCTCCTCTCAGCCAGGCTGCAGCGCAGATTCTCACCAACCTAGGCCAGAAATCTGGTTTGCAAGACATTGCCGATGAACTTGGCGTGAAACGCGTCGGAATTGCTCACCAGGCTGGCTCAGACTCCCTAGTCACGGGCGAGATCTACTGGAAGACGCGCCAACTCATTTTCGGAGGGGCAATTGACGACAGCAAATATTCTGGCCAAATCTGGGGTCTCAACGGACAAATGCCTGCAGTGGCCTACAACATGGCCCAGCAGACACCCAACCTTAATGGCGCGACCATTTACTCGGGCGGCACCCCCAGCACTCCCAATACTGGGTCTCACGGGGCTGGCGCCCACACACCTCAGCACCACGGGGCTGGCTACAATGCCCCGACCCCCGGAGCCTATCAAATGGGCCGGGTATGAGGCACAGTCCCTGAAGCACCTGGGGTTGATATGATATGATGTATGTACATAGACACGAGAATCGTGTTCTTTTCCTTCGATATTCGGCATTGTCTTCACGCTTATGGCTTTGCGTAGGCTTCGTTGCCTGTGCCGAGTTCTTGCGTCTGGACGACGGTGTTGGGCAGGAGGGTGCCTGGCGTTTGATATGGTTGGTTTGAATCCATTTACGAGGCGTTTACAGGCTCTAGTATGGCCTCGTGCCTTCCGTTCTTGTGATCTAGACGCTTTTTCTTTCTTTCTTGTTGTAGCTAGAGCGGACCTTTCTGTGTCATGCATAGGAATTCTGGTTTCTGTTCGGTCAATTTGGCCTGGCTTTGTAGATTCAAGAGCTCCTTCCAGCTTGTCCCGGTGTACTTAGTATCATCTTATGGGATCTGCTCGGCGTATCTACACATCTCGGATGACAAGGCAAGGCCCGCAGCTCCAGAATGCCGTTGATGTTAAGCACACGTTCCCAATTGAGGATTATCATGCGACATATCTGTCTCTACCCCGCGACGTGACAAACGACATGAAAAACGCAGAGATGATACCAACATCAAGCTGCAGACAAGCATCTCTTTGCCGATTTTGGATTGGAGATATCACGCTAACCCCAATCAGGCCATTGGATCCGGCCTCCGCAAATAGGCTTTATCTAATCGGATCGAGGTATACCTCCAGGGCTACCTAGAGACATATCGAGATACTTCTTGCTTCTTAAATGGTCCGCAGGCCCGGGCCTGAGGGAGAATCAAGTGAGTTTATTGCCTTTGGCTCTCTAGCGACTACTTGTCTGAATTGGCGCTTTAACCTCATCATATTGAAATCATCTCCTTCTATATACTTCTAGCACAGTATGGTGCTCGACCGACTACAACAATTGACTCACCAAGTCAGCGCTACTGCGCCGCCACCTCATCCACTTGATCCTCTCTCTACAGTGGAGATTGATGCCGCTGTTAGCATTATCCGCAAAGAACATGGCTCGCTCAACTTCAATGCGGTCACTCTATATGAGCCTCGCAAGGCTCAGATGATGGCCTGGGTGGCTGACCCAGAGAATGCGCCTCGTCCTGCCCGAGCCGCTGATATTGTTGCCATTGCACCTGGCGGTAAGATCTATGATGGTGCGGTTGACCTGGACCAGAAGAAGATCATCAAGTGGCAGCACACCCCAAATGTTCAGCCTCTGATCACCATGGAGGATTTGCAGGAGGTTGAACATATTGTCCGCAAAGATGCTGAGGTTATTGAGCAATGTGGTATTATTGGAATTCCCAAGGAGGATATGCATAAAGTATACTGTGACCGTAAGTGGACGGACTTGCCACATTTATCAAAGATTGATACTGACAAAATGGCATTCTAGCATGGACAATTGGATACGATGAGCGTTTTGGGACTGGTGTTCGTCTTCAACAAGCCCTCATGTACTACCGCCCTCACCCCGACGACTCTCAGTATACCTATCCGTTGGACTTCTGTCCCATCTACAATTCCGAAACCAAGCAGATCATCCACATTGATGTGCCGCCTGTGCGGAGACTGGTCAGCAAGGCCGCTCCAAACAACTACCACCCGGCCGCAATCGAGCAAGAAGGCGGATACCGGACCGACCTTAAGCCGATTCACATCACCCAGCCAGAGGGTGTGTCTTTCGAAGTCAAGGGACGAACGATTGAATGGCAGAACTGGAACATCCACGTCGGCTTCAACTACCGGGAAGGCATTGTCCTAAACAACATCACCTTTAACGACAAGGGTAATGTGCGCCCCGTCTTTTGGCGTCTTTCACTGGCCGAGATGGTCGTGCCATACGGCAACCCGGAACATCCCCACCAACGGAAGCACGCATTCGATCTAGGCGAGTACGGCGGCGGGTACATGACCAACAGCCTGACACTCGGATGCGACTGCAAAGGCGCAATCCACTATATGGACGCGGCATTTGTCAACCGAGCTGGCGCCAGCACAATCATCAAGAACGCAATCTGTATCCACGAAGAAGACGCCGGCATCCTATTCAAGCACACCGATTTCCGCGACGAGTCGATGGTCGTAACCCGCGGCCGAAAGCTCATCATCTCGCAGATCTTCACCGCAGCAAACTACGAGTACTGCGTGTACTGGATCTTCCATCAGGACGGCACAGTCCAGCTCGAGATAAAGCTGACCGGCATCCTCAATACCTACGCCATGAACCCAGGCGAGGATACCAAGGGCTGGGGAACTGAGGTGTACCCTGGCGTTAATGCCCACAACCACCAGCACCTGTTCTGTCTCCGTGTAGACCCGAACATCGACGGGCCAAGCAATACGGTCTTCCAGGTAGATGCAGTCCAAGGACCCGGTGAAGTTGGCAGCGCCGAGAACAAGTACGGCAACGCCTTCTATGCCAAAAAGACAAAGTTCTCCACGCCCCTCGAGGCCATGTCCGACTACGACGGATCTACCAGCCGTACCTGGGACATGGCAAATACTAACAAGCTCAACCCATACAGCAAGAAGCCCGTCAGCTACAAGCTAGTCAGCCGTGATGTTCCTCCTCTGCTCCCCAAGGCGGGCGGACTAGTCTGGAAGCGAGCAGGATTCGCACGCCATGCCGTTCATGTCACTAAATGTGAGTATTATCATTTCCCTTTTGTATATCGTGTTCATTTTCTGACCCAGTTCTTCAGATGACGACGACCAAGTCCATCCAGCTGGCCGCCACGTCCCACAAACCTCCGGCGAGCCCTCGGAGGGTCTGCCCGCGTGGATCGAAGCTGCTGGTCCCAGTTGCTCTATTGATAACACCGATGTCGTTCTCTGGCACACTTTCGGTCTGACGCACTTCCCATCGCCAGAGGACTACCCGATCATGCCTGCGGAGCCGATGACACTTCTTCTGCGCCCGCGCAACTTCTTTGACCGCAGCCCAGTTCTCGATGTGCCTCCGAGCTTTGCGCGTACACCGACACAGGTTGCTGCGAACGCGAGCACTTGTGCCTGCAAGAAGAGTGATGGGTCCAGTGTGTTGGTTTGATTTGATGATATTAGACGTTTGGGTCGCTCATTTTCTCCGCTCCACTTCTTGTATATAGATTTACACCTGTTCAGCAAATGAAATGGATTCTTGATTCTTGATCTACTTCATGACTTGTAGGGCTTTACTCTGCCAAGTAGTTGTGGGCAACTAGGGTATCTGACTACAGGGCGTAGATATGTGAGCCATTGGGCCACTTTTGTAGTCTCCTCGTTGATGTTTCATGTCTGTTTAAACTACGCTCTCACCCAAACAGAAGGAAAGAGGACAAGGATAAGGAAAGTCGTACGTTATAATGCCTTTTGATAGGGGAGCACAGAAATCCAGAGATATACATATCAGTGTAAACCTCGTCAACGCATAAACGCCTCGAAACATCCCAACAGGGAGGGAATCATGCAGTGAGAACCAAATAAACCATAAAAGCCTCGACAGATGTCTAGCCAACACGCAGAAACAAAAAAGTGCAGCTGTTCAGAAACAAAACACAGGCATAGCAATTCTACGCCGACAATCCCCGCAACAAAGCTCTATCAACCTCCCCCAGCAAGGCAAACAACTCCTTCCCACCCTCCGAATCCTTCCCTTCAATATCAAGCGCCTTATGCAAGAACTTGCGCGCCTCCTCATAGCGACTCATCTCCGCAAGACACTTAGCAATCCGCCACCAAGCCTTAACATTCCCAACGGGCTTCGAGTCAACACTAGACTWGGCATCAACCAGCGCCTCGGGCCAGGCCTGCAGAGCCATGTGCGCCTGCGCGCGGTTCGCATAAAGGCCCGACAACTCCTCCCGCGCAACGCCCACGGGTTCCCAACCCGGCCGGCTGAGGGCCATGTCGATGGCGTACGAGTACAGCTTGGTTGCCTCGTCGTAGTTGGATTTGCGGTGGGCGGCGTTGGCGCTGTCGCGGAGTTTGCTGATCTGTGCGCTGCGCTTGGGGTTTAGGGGGAGGGGCGCGGGTGGAATGTTGGGTGGGTCGAGGCTGATTAGGGCGCGGTGTAGTTGGTTGAGTTCTTCCAGTTCGGTGTTGATTGCGGCTGTTTGGGAGGGTGTTTGGGTGGATGAGGGTGGGAGTGAGAGTGCTTTGGTACTGGGGTCCATGTACAATGGGTACTGGGTGTAGATGTCGATTTCACTGGCCATTTTTAGGGCTAGGGAGACCGTAGGTCTCGTGGTTTGGGTTGTATGGTCGGTGTTGCTTCGTGAGGTTGTTAGTATATGCGCTGCGGTGTGACTAGGCGGGTGTTTGGGGGGATGAAATGGCAAGGTTTGATGGGAGGATGGGTTGATCCATACAAGGTACAGTTCGAGATGTACTGTTAGCTTTCTCACAAAGCAAAATTCACTTTGAGGCCAAAATCCGGAGTTGTTCTTGTCAAGAGATGATGATGGCAAGAGGGCAAGCTGTCCATAAACCCATTGATATGGAAAGCGGTGGCAGAATACTACTACATGTGCTGTCGATATCTTTTTCTTCTATGAGCGAGGTCAGAACATTAAAGGCAATTAAATTGATATAATGATAGAGAGGTGAGTATGCGATGGCTCCGAGCTCCCTAAAAGAGGTTGGCAAGATCTCAGCCTTCAGGATATCATCGTATCATCTATATATGTTGGTAGCCTACCAAGGTATTCTAACCTACAAAACACAGGTCAGACACATGATTTTAAAATGCAATACATCTATATCTTACTAGATCCAATGAAACAAAAACAGGACATACAATCGTAATCCCAGGACCAAAAGACCCTTGAGAAACATGGTAAAAACAAGGGCATCAGCCCAGAGTAAACAGCGATGCGCCCAACACCGCTTCCATGGTCAATATCCAAGGCGCAAAAAAGCAAGACGACTCATCAATCCTCCGGGTATTTCACTAAGCTTTGTCTCCATGTACACTGCCAACATTCTTTACTCAACTCGGCCGTCTTCCGTAACCACTCACCGATGAGCCGCCAAACCCAGTGGGAGCAGTGTACTCAGACGGGGTGTAATCCGACGGATTGTACTGAGTAGACGGCTCCGCATAGTGCTGGCCATGCGCACCACCGTAGCCAGTGTTGTTATAATCGTGSAGGAGGCCTCCGGGCGCAGGAGCCGTGGGATCGTAGGAGCCTTGCATCGCGGTCCGGCCGTGTGCGTTGCTCAAGTCATCCACCTCGCTCTGATGCAGAAGGGCATAGTCCTCATCCCGGTCGCCGCGGGACGGGGCGCCCATGCCGCCGCCTCGGCCGGAGCGCATGTCATCCTCATCCTCCTCGAAGTCGTGGGCTGGATTCGACGAGAAGGCAGCCTTGCTCTGCGCGGCGAAAGTGGGATCGGAGACGGCGTCGGGGAGGGTGCCGGTTCGGCGGAAGTGCATCACGTTGCGGAAGGACATCCAGGCGGTGATGGCGAAGAGGATGCTTTTTGTCTGTTAGTTTCATCCAAGGAATCGCTATCTCTCGCTGTTAGAAGGAATTTCACGTACAAGATGAAAACACCGATAATTGTAGTTGCCTCGCTCAGCTTACACTTGGAAGCGTTTCCGTAGGCCCAATTATCGCATCCGGTCTTGGTCTGGTCACTGTCGGCGTTGGCTCTCCTGGCGGGGGACTTGGTATCGGAGTTGGACTTGTCGTTGTCACTGCTTGAACCCTTGGACTTTCCTTGGGCGACGTAAGAAGCGAGACAGATCCAAGCACTGAGCCAGAGAATCGAATAGAGAATATCGACACTGGCGAAAGCATAGACGTTACCGAAGCGTCGGGCTCGTGGCCACATCGGCACTGCCACCAGGTAGACCAGGCCGGGAATACTCAACCAACACTGCCATTCGGTTGTATGTCAGAATAAAAGACCGGCTTTTTGTTATCAGAAACGCAGGAATGGAAAACTCACCAGACCCCAGTACCAGCCTGTGCGTCCATCGATGCCGTCTCCTTTGGTCCAGATAGCGATGGTTAAGGCCCATGCGAGGAAGATGGTGAATCCTTGTACGAAATGTAGTATATTTTTTGTCCGTCCGAGGCTTCCGCCTGACGGCATTTGAAACTTCATCTTGTGTGTAGGGGCGCTGCAAGGGTGTTGCGCTTTTTGTATTGGCCCGGAGGGAAGGGAGGGGTTGGTCTCGGAGTGCGTAGTCTATCGTGAAGTCATACGGGAGACAAAAGGTGAAAGATGAGACAAGAACAGAGTCGAGACCTGAAGAATGAGACCTGGGAGGGTCTGTCTTGGCCAGGCTGAGGCTCCGTGGAGAAAAGTTGTTTTGTTTTGTTTTGATTGATTTTCTGTCGCAATGTCGCAACTCTGCGAATATTTGAATCACAACGGTAGAGATATGTAAAATTGAAAGAGTTCGATATTTAATCCGATCGATTTGTTTCTCTGCCTTATTCTGGTCTTGTTTCCACCGGGCATACGTATGTCCTCCACAATCCGCTGCCCAGGCGACAGCCCGTTACTATTTCGGGTACTCCGCCACACTCTTCTTGGCGTATGCCTGTCAATCTATGTTGTACATCATAGTCTCATTTCATTTCTCATATACTCATAATAACATAAAGGGAAATCAAGCCAATCCTGCCTCTCGTGTTTGTTTCATCAACATCCAAATCTCTCGCAATGGCTGATAGATGTGTGCTTCCCACCACCAGGGAAACGGATCAAGAAAAGAGAACAGGGGGTCTTTCCAGAACAGCAGCCTCACTATTTCTGCCTCTGCAACTTCAAGAGCTGTGAGTGCAAAGTGAAACAACGAAAACTGCATGAAAGCAGCGGAAAGAATGGCGGCTCGGGCAAATGTTGGCACTGAACGGGTTGATGATGATAGTGTTGCTGCGACGTTGGCTGTGTCGACTGGATTGGAAGGGAACACAGATAGATAACCTGCAATGGGGCAAGGTACATTATACAGCAAGTTATTAACAGCTCTGGCACCAGGCGTACAGCCGGCAATGTAGATAGTGTGTCGGACAGAATGCGCATCGCACTCTTCATCGACCGTAAGTCGGACAGAGAGATGGCCCGTCAAGCGAACACCACCTGTGGCCGCCAATTTCTGCATGAGCCTATGGACTGAAGCGGCTAGAGACTCATCTAAACGCGAGGCACCCCACGTAGACGAACCAGAATCCGAAAGCCGAACCTTGATGGCCTGAACGTGGCCACGCACAATCAGTAAGTCTGCGAATATCTCTCCAAGACGAGATTGTTGCTGCAGAATCCAGGGTCGATCTTTGGAGATCTGGATCTCGCTGATCATTGTGTATGTCTTGCTCAGCGTACGCCTCGGCAAGAGCACAGCCTTCTCATTCGCGGATGGGGTCGCCCGGGAGATCTGGTAGGTTTTGGAGGGCGATCGGTGCAAGATCTTGTGCACAGAGTCACGCGATTGAACCCTGTGATACTCAAGCACAGGAAGCCCTCTGTCAATCACATACTGTCTGAAAGAATCAGGATGGACGAAGCAAGCCGCCACCTCGGTATCAAAGGTGATGCACTTGCAACTAGTGCAACTCTCAACGACCTGTCGGGCCGTCGCATCTTCAATGGAGGATGCCTTGGGCGAGCATGGAATCCATAGGTCGACCTTTTCACGGTGGATAACGTCGAGTAGCCGGGGGATATAATGGTCCTTAGGGATCCGATAGAATGCCACAAGGGCCTTAGACATGCTTCCGCCGGAGCGCACGGGCAGGTCCAGGTCGGTAACATCGGCCCCGACCACGCGGTGGCCTTCTACAGCCCATGACCTTGCCAGAGTCAGGCCGTGGACCGTGCCTATGCCCGTGATGAGGACTGTTTTCGGGTAAAAGTGCACATTCCGTTGTGTCTTTCGATGTCGATTAGCTTGCCGGAGATAAGCTAGGAACCCCGCGACCACGAGAATGGTGTTATCGACAAACAATAATGAGAATGAAAGGCATATTCGAAGGATATGCCAGAACACTCGTGATAGAGTCCTCGATGAGACCGACGCATTGGCGAATTTGATCGACATGCTGAGTCTGTGATTCATCGCAACAAGCAGATAGATCTGCTCATTCGAATTCAAATATTGGGAACAATAGACCTCGCAAGGCTAACCTAAAGTATAGCCCTGGAGGGCATCGTCGCTGACAAGGAGTGAAAATGTGAATTGGAGGGGGCTGGAGACTAATGAGGGGCTTGGCCTGCAGATCTAGTTCGGTGTGACGATACACTTTCAAGATTAAACACTTCAAGTTGAACACCTCGATCTATCTGGAGAAGATGAAGATCTCCAGGGTTCAGGGTAAATTTCTCCGCATCTGACGGGGGTTCCCGGATCTAACCTCCAGGGCTGGGAAGAACCCGTGGACGTCCGGCGATTACCACATGGGATCAGGTTTCCGGGTATCAGTGCTCTCGGTACTAATTACCCAGAGCGATATCTCCGAGGTATATGAGTTTTCAGGCTCGGGATAGTGATCAATGCCATAAATGGTGAATGGTGCATGGTCGGAAACTCGGATTTACCCCATGTGTCTACCCGGGCTTACTCCGAAGTATTCCAAGATTTATCACCGAGACGAGTTGACATTTATAACCTCGCATGTCCGCATAGGATTCCCCTGGATTATTTATCAGCTTCTCTTGCTCTATTAGAAACTAACATCATGTCTCTACTGGAACCCTCGGTAGGAATTGCATTTTCATCCTTTGATTGTGAGGAATCACGCTAATTCATACTCTAGAACGATACCGGCAAGGAGCTAAAGCTCCTACATTACATCTATGGGCAGCCAAACCTGGATGAAATCCGGGGACAACCCCAAAAAGTGATCGATCTGATTCACGAGTTTGAGAAAGACTACCATTTTATAAATGTTGGTCCCGAAAAGGGCAAAGTCGTCACCAAACTCATCGACGAACTCAAGCCAAAGACCATGATCGAGCTCGGCTGCTACGTGGGGTACTCTGCAATCCTGTTCGGCGAGGCAGTCCGTCGAAACGGTGGTGAACGCTACTTGAGTCTGGAATTGAACCCAGAGTTCGCCGCAATTGCCAATATGCTCATCGAACTAGCCGGATTGCGAGACTTTGTCCGTATCATCGTTGGTCGAAGCGACTTATCGCTGCACAAGCTACTCACCTCGGGCGAGGTGAAGAAAGTGGAACTTCTTTTCATCGATCATTACAAACCGGCCTACACCACTGACCTCAAGCTGTGTGAGCATTTCGGGGCTATTGTGCCGGGTTCGGTGCTCGCTGCTGACAATGTCCTTTACCCGGGAAACCCGCCATATCTGGAATATGTCCGCAGCACGGTAGAACAGAAACGTGAAGCAGCCAAGAGTGGACCTTCCCAGTCATATAACACTACCGGGATGGCCGAACGCACGGTAGAGTCCTTTGTGGGTAAAGATGACGTGCCCACCTTCGATTTTGTCGGGAACCCGAATCTGGTGTATCAGAGTCAGCTATGTCAACCTGAGGGATTGCAGGTAAGTTTGGATAATCCCCCAGGAAAGAGTCTTCCAGTATCGCTAACTGCAATTTGACAGGACGCTATCGAGGTTACGAAATGTGTGGGGGTGCAGGCATAGATGGCAAATGGCCAATGACGCAAGTGGGAGTGAATAGCGGCACAAGCCAAGATGTCAAATATAAGAAGAAGCTCCATATATTATCAATCAGGCCCAGAGTACTCCGGGAGATATAGTAAAAGTCGAAACATTGCCACTTCGGGAAACCGACTCGGCCTTTGGGGTTTGGGGTGAACCCCACCCGAGCCAAAGTTGCCGTCGCCAGGACCTTCCTATGTTTCCCCCGCTAAATGATTTCCGGGGAGATATAAAATACTTTCTCTTCCCACTAATTCTTTACCCTCAATCAATTCTCAATCTATATTCTCATCATGGCTACCAAGACTCACAACGTCGGTGTTGTCGGCTACGGCTTCAGCGCAAAGATCTTCCACATTCCCTTTGTGAAGGAGGTTCCCGAGCTCAAGCTCTACGCAATTGTCCAGCGCACACCGAAGCAGGATGATGATGCCGAGAAGGACCACCCTGGGGTGAAGTCTTTCCGCACTGCTGAGGAGATGGTCCAGGACCCCGCAATTGACGTGGTGATCATCACTACTGCCCCCGATTCTCACTTCGCGCTGGCCAAGCTGGCGCTGGAGGCTGGAAAGCACGGTAAGTGCTAAGTGCCTAGCAGTCAGTCCGAGATAGCAATTGGCATAGATAAACTAACGTGGAATTTACCAGTCGTCTGCGAGAAGCCCTTCACCCCCACTACCCAGGAAGCCGATGACCTCATCGCTATTGCGAAAAAGAACAACAAACAGCTTGCCGTGTTCCAGAGTATGTCCCGCTGCCTAGCTTATTAAAAGCCCCTCCTAATGCCTGCCTTAGATCGCCGCTGGGATGCCGACTTCGTGACCCTCTCCAAGCTCGTCAAGAACGGCTCTCTCGGCCGCATCTCCGAGTATGAGACCCACTTCGACCGCCACCGTCCTGAGGAACCCGCCTCCGACTCTCACAAGTGGAAGAACAAGGTCATCCCTGGTGGCTCAGCAGTCTACGACCTCGGAACCCACCTCCTCGATCAGGCCGTGCATCTGCTCGGTCTGCCCGCGCGGATAACCGGTTTCATTGGCTCCGCCCGGGCGTCCAACACCTCTTCATACGAGGACTCCTTCACCGTTCTGCTGCACTATGCCAACGGCACTATGGTTACCGCCAAGGCGACCGTGGTTAGCCCCGAGGACGAGCAGCTGCGCTTCTGGGTGCGCGGTGACAAGGGTAGCTTCAAGAAGGTAAGAGCATCATCTACTTGCGCAGATTACTGCAATGTAATGAAAAGCAAAAACTGACCAATTGTATAGTACCACCTCGATATCCAAGAGGACCAGCTCAAGGCCGGCATCATGCCACAGGATAAGGGCTACGGCCGTGAGCCCAGCGAGCGTTACGGTGCTTTGACTACTATCCAGAACGGTAAGCCCGTCAAGGAGGTGGTTCCCACCGTGGAGCCCCCCACCTACACCGAGTACTACCGCAAGCTTGTCCGCGCTCTTAATGGCGAGGGTGAGCTTCCTGCTAGTGGTGCAGAGGCCCGCGAGGTCATTCGTTTGATCGAGTTGGCTCGTGAGAGTTCCCGCACTGGACGTACCTTGGATGTCTAAGCTCGGGTTTGTAAGATTTGTCGATGCAAATAATGATTATGATATACTTGATAAAAGGCCATATAAATTGAAGTGCTCAAAATCACAGAATTGACCCAAATAATTACCCGCAAAAACTGGAAGACCTTAAACCGCACCATACAAACCATTCTCCTCGTTGATTATATCCCAAGACATGCTCATTTCATCTCCGTCTGCCATCGTGCTCTAAACCTTACGTCCCACAAACTCTTAATTTCGCATTTCATCCACCCGGGAAAAGTACCAGGAATTGGATCGTCTTCCATCTCTGGCCAAGCTTCAACGACTTTCACGAAGCGTACGGGGCCACCCATAAAGAGCCTATCCTTCCGCTCTTCTACAGGCGGAGCATCCATCAGCGTCTGTAGTGACTCTTCATCAATCACCACACATGCGATACATAGTATCCTTATCTCGCATGTTCTGGACATCAGCCCACTCTTCGAAATGAACTCTGATCTCATCGACTAAGGCCCCATTGATTATCTTCCATGATGGTCAGGTGGTGCTTGGTCCAGATTTCGTCATAGACGGTCGATTCAGAATCATGCTTTTTCTACGAATGATATTCAGAGTACACCTGATCCTTAAAGTAGGAGGTAAGCAGGTCGATTATTCTTGGCCAAGTAGTGTCGGGCTCGGGTGTGCAAATAGAAGTTTTTCTTGAGATAAATGCAAACCGACTTTTGCGGAAAAACTAATATCGTTGACATCCAAAAGGACATCCCCACAACGGCTTCTTCTTTCTTTTGCAGTCACAGTCCAACCTATTGAATGACCCGCTGTCCTTTCCTATCATTTTGTCGAACCAGTCCTCTATTTCTAGATTCCATCAGTACAGGGACTAAATAGGGAGGCACTACTAACCTTCGTCTTTCTTGAGGTCTAGAATGCGATAACCCGGGCAGTGAGCAATTGGCCTCAAACGGGAAATCCATTCTTTCAACGAAAGATTAGCTTTGCGAATGTCAAAATCCACTCGGCCGCTTTGTCCGTTTCCATTGACTCTTTGGAAATAATAATAATTGCCGTCACAGATAATATCTTCCAATGAGAGTGTTTCTAGAGATAGCTCGTTCTGTAAAATGTCCAAAAGGCTAGACAGACAAGTCACCTTTTCTTGGTTGCGTCTCCATTCCATTTGGAGATCCCACATCGGACAGACTGAACCTTGAGCAAATTCAGGTGGAGAATATGGGTCATAAGTAGATAACCACTTTGCGCTTGGATATTCTTCTGTCGTCGACTCAGAGGATTCGGAAGTTGAGGAATGCTGTAGGAATTGGGGTGCACTTTCTGCCCATGCTGTTTCAGATACTGGCAGGACTGGTAGGGGGGCTGGTCCATATCCCGGCGGGGCTACGGTCGGTGTGTACGATGGCGATGGTGAAAATGATGACAGTGTTGGTTGAAATGCCGGCAGTGTTGGTACATACGATGGCGATGTTGGTACAAACGACGGCGATGTTGGTACAAACAATGGCGATGTTGGTACATACGATAGCGAAGTGAACTGAGACGCTGGTGATGTCGAAAATCTAGCGCCGTAAGGTGTGTTGGTATGTTGTGACCTAGGATTTTCTGCAGCTCTCAACTCCTCGCTGCGTATTGTCACCCGTTCAAGTGTAAGAGTGACCAGATTCTTCTTTACACTAAGCAATAGTGGTTTCAAAGAGTCGAAATAGATATCAAACTCGTGAATATGAAGCTCTCGGAGTCGAGTGAAGCTAATGTCATGGAACATGTTTCCAATATAGCTTTTTGCCGTATAGGCAGGCATATGATCTTGCGACAAAACCAGTCCTTCTAGTTGAGGTGCAAGCTTCGTGAAAAGTTTCAGCCAAGCCGCCTCATTAAGATCAATACATAAATGAAGATCCTCTAGGCCTTTTAAAGTAGAGAGTAGAGAGTCACATTGTTCTTCGGAGAGGGCAATTTTGGGGCCGATATCACCACAGAAATTGGAATCGCAGGTATACAGCTTTCGTGGTCTGCAGCTTGAGCCACATAACGCAAGAAAAAGCTTCGATAATGCCAAGGAGTTCAGTTCCCTAATTTGGCTATACTGACCGGTATAGGTAAGCGCTCCTAGGCTATAAACATCGAATCGAAAATCAATCCGGCTCATTATCTGTCGCCTTCCTAGGAATGGAACTGTCTGCTGCCGTGGATCAAGCAAAAATTCCGTTTTGTAATGCGCGAGTCCTATTGTTTGGAGGTTCTGAAATCGATCCATACATTCCCGAAGTCGAACACTAAACGCTTCTGATCCTAGCAGGTTGGAATTATCCGCAAGCATGGCTTTATGGATAGCATGCCGACTTTCTAGCTCATCGCCATTGACTTGTCGGCAGCTTTTTGATGATATAGATACCATGCCGAGGGGATTTTCAGCACCATTAAACACAGTTGGTATCATCCATAGCTCTTGGACGTGCTCACGGAGACCATTTGACTTGGATAGTTCTTCCAGTTCATGGATACTTTCGCTTATCACAATGAAACGTATTTTTCGGTAAAAGGTCCCCGCGAAATTCTCCAGTGAGTTTTTGTACAAAGCGCGGCATGATAACCTCAGAGCGACCAATTGCTGGAAATCCAACTGGTTACATATCTTTGAGATCAATTCCACGGGCAGAGCTGCAATGGACATTTTGGCTGCGTGTGTGGGGGGCGTTTCAGAAATTGAGAACAATGATAATAAGAGACTCGATTTGTTAACCACAGAAATGAGTGTTAATCAGCCTTACTCTCTAGGGCTCCGGGCTCCCTTTGACGAGAAAGCGAAAGCGAAAGCAAGGTAAGATTTCTACGCTAAGAGGCAATGAGAAGAGTAGTATTATTTGTTGTCAGAAAACAGACCGTTTACATGGATTACCGAGTCCAATACCATTGAATCATGTGATTTTAGACTATGCAATTTGCTTACTAATTGTGTGTCCGACCAGATTGTCAAATACGGACCATTGTTGATTTTAGTTAGTTAGAGAATTTTACCATCGTGAATTTACTAGTACGCTCGCCATACACCTAGATTTTCCGTCAGTTATGAGCCCGGAATCGCTTCAATTTTGATCTCATTTCCATTCTTTTGTTAAATCTCATATATTAAGCCATTGGCTGCACGGAGATAACAACCCCTGAATCGAGATAACCCCTGAGAAGCATCAGCACCAATATCGGAAATCCAACTTGCGAACGTTAATTGAACTCTCACGATGTCGGATTACACTCTCTCCGCGAATTCGTCCTCTCGCGTCACCTTAAAGGACTCATCGAACTGGGAGCTGTGGCTCTCGATGATCAAAACCATTGCGGAGCAGTTCGACGTCTGGGATCTATGTGATCCGGAATCAGATAAAGAACCCGCTCTCCCGGAAGAACCGACCGAGCCGAGTTGGGAGGATCTAAGAAAGGAGCATCCAGGAGATTGGTTTCATATATACGGCGTAATGAATACGCAGTATGAGAGAAAGCTTAGCACGTACAAGAAGAAGCTCCAAGGCAGGAAGCTTATTGTAAATGCTATTCGTCAGAGCATTCATGAGAAATACCAGGTCTTTATAGACCAAGAGACACCTTGGGGGCTGCTTAGGAATCTGCGTCAGCGGCTTTCACCTGATTGTGATCCTACCTATAAGGCAAGCCTCCGTGCGGCATGGAGAAATCTAGATCGAGGTCTAGATAAAGACACRGATATAGACAAGTGGCTGCTAAATTGGCAGACCTTGCAAAAACGCTGTGTGAAAGCTGGGATCACCGAGGCCAGCGA